>CATIWQ010235894.1:0-37549 GCA_949673415.1 Euphorbia schlechtendalii
ATTTTTTTTCCATATATTAATTTTTTTAACATAAAATAACTAAAAATCAATATAAATAATTTTTAACACATGTAACTTATTGTTGGTTTGAAAAAAAAATCTTAATTTTCAAATATTAAATGTAAATTGAATGTGAAAATAATTATTAAATTAATTTAAAATTAATTAAAATTTATTTTTCGGTTTTCGGTTCGGTTTTGAACTGAACCGAACCGAAAACCGAAAGGGGGGAAAATATAGAACCGAAACCGAACCGAATAACTCGGTTCGGTTTTTCGATTTTCGGTTCGGTTTTCGGTTTTCGGGTTTTTTTTACTCTCCCCTAGTTCAAAGCTAAAATATGTAATTCTATTAAAAGTTTGTGAAAACAACTTATTGGGACAGCAGCTTGATAAGTAATACCAAACAGACCATAATTAAGTTTGTGTATTAACAACGTGACAACTATAAAAAACTATAAAATAAATATGTATCAGTAAAAAAAGTTCGGAAAAAGTATAGCATCATGGATCTTATTTTGAAGGGAAACATAAAGGTGAATAAAATATTCTAAAGCGGCATATTGAAAAAATAAACAGTTTGTGTAAAATAAGAAAGTAGAATTACAAAAAAAAGGAGAAATGTAAAAATGTAAATAAGAATTAGTTTAGAATGTATAGATCTAAACGAAATATAAAAAACGTATTAATTGTGTAAGATGCCCAATAGTTTTTTAACACATTATATTCCCTAAATTTCCATCTTTATAAATTTGTAAATTTCCGTCAATCTTAAACATTCATCTAGTTTTTCCCCTGAATTTCAATTTTGATAAATTTGTTAATTTCCTTCAATCTTAAACATTCATCTAGTTTTAATGGTTGAGATTTAATTTCACTATGTACCTCGCTTATAACTAAAATTCAATCGCAACCAATAAAACCAAATGAATGATTGAGATTTACCAAAATTTACATATACTTCCTATCAAACTTTATTATATCTTTCAACCTCATTAAACTTGTTCGCGGGCCGACCCAAGACCGCTTTAACTGGTAGGGCTTGAACACTTATTTTTTAAAAAATATGCACTACCTATCAAACTTTATCATATCTTTCAACCTCATTAGACTTGTTCACGGACCGACCCGAGCCCGTTTTAACTAGTAGGGCTTGAACACTTATTTTTTTTAAAAATCCGATTTAAATACAAACCTGTCAAAGCTCGAAATTTTTATTAACCGAACTTGATTTATATATAAATACCAGTGTTATTGATACCGTACCGTATCGGTCGGTTCAATCGGTAAAACCAAGTACCGGCCAGGCATACTGTCGGTTTGAAGTACTTCACCGATTTTGAAGAAAATTGCATCCTACCGGTTCATACTGTTAAAATACCGGTATACCACTAAACCGGTTAAAACCGGGTATTTAAAAAAAACCATTTCAAACTTTAGTTTAAAAGCTTCCCGTTCAAGGATTTTCCTTTTATCGCTACGTTTCCTTTCAAAATCAAAACAAAAAAGTAAAATCCTAGGTTTTATTCTTTGCATCTCTTCACGTAAGTCTAATTTTCAACTAGCTACATCTATCATCGGTAAGTTTATTTTCTTTTCTTCTCTTTTTTCTTCTCTTTGACTGAGTTTGTTTTAACGAAATCCTAGGTTTCCTTATTTTTCTTTAGTAAAGGAAGTTAAATAATCATATAATAGGAATAGATGGAAGAAGAGATGATTATTTTGGAAGAGATAGAAAAAGAAAGGAAGAGAAACAGAGATGGAATCCAACTAAAACAGAGGTTGAGTATTTATTTTGTTTTTTTTTTTTTTTGTTATTTTGGACTTGCATCCACTACCCACGGGTTCCAGAATTGATAAAGATTTTTTAGAATTAAAATTTGAAAGTTTGTTAAGGATATTTATTATTTAAATACTACATTACTTTTAAAAAATTCATTAATCTGGTATTACCACTTATAATATTGGTAATACCGGTTATACCATGTATCATTAGCTTCACCAATATCGTATCCGGTACGGTATTGATAACATTGATAAATACTCAAACCGGCTCAGCCTGTCGGATGAACAATGCGGAAAAAAATTCTCTGTTCCAAAATGATGTCCCCATACTTGTCCTCCCAATTAAAAAATACCACATGTCAAATTTTATTATATTTTAATAATTATTCATTTCTCTCTTCTACTTTTTAATTAAAATAGAATAAAAGTTGACACGTGACTTTTTTAATGGAAGAGTAGATACTATTTTGGGAGTGGGGAATTTTTCGAACATTGCATGACATATCGGTCCCATTATCTAACTTCCCGATTTATTTGATAAAAATCTCCTGTATGTAAGTGCCACGTGGAAAATTTAAACAACCCTCGTTTTCTTCTCTTAATATAACAGTCAAAACTAGTGAGCACTGTTTAGTTTTCTTCCATACACCAGCTAACCTCCGTCTTTTCTTCTCCGCCTCCGCCGGCGGATTCTCAATTGGACTCCACTCTCTTTGACTACTCAAGTTATGGCTGACCTGCAAAATATTGATTCTAAAAGCGGCTTCTGCTCTCAAACCAAAGTTTTCCATAGTCTCAGGCCTCAAGCTCCACTTCCTCCACTTTCCGCCTCTATCTCCGTCGCCGATTACGCGTTTTCTCTACTCAAATCCTTCCCTCCACCTACGAACACCGCTGCTCTAATCGACGCCTCCAATGGCCGCCGCGTTTCATTCGAAGAATTTTCCCTTCGAATTAAAACCTTATCCTCTTCCCTCTACCATCGTCTCAGCCTCAGAAAAGGAGATACAGCTTTTATTCTTTCTCTCAATTCCGTCGATGTTCCGATACTCTGCTTCTCTCTCCTCTCTCTCGGCGTCATCGTGTCCTCCGGAAATCCGATCAGCTCCAAACAAGAGATTTCTCACCAAATACACCTTTCGAAGCCTGTAATCGCGTTTTCCACGGCTGATGCTGCTCGTAAACTCCCTAATCTCAAGACGATTGTTCTTGATTCGCTGGAATTCGAATCTCTGATGAATGCGCTTCCGGTTCAGGAAGAAGTGCGAGGAGTTTATAACAAGGTAAGCCAATCAGATACTGCTGCGATTTTGTACTCGTCGGGGACGACAGGACGGGTCAAAGGAGTGATGTTGAGTCATCGGAATTTAACATACTCAATGGCGTCAGGTCAGGCGGTTAGAGTGGAGAGGAAGAATCCGGCAGTTTGCTACTGTGCGGTACCGTTTTTTCATGTGTACGGAATGTCTTACTTCATTAGGGCGTTGGCGATGGGGGAAACGGTGGTTTCGATGGCGAGGTTTGATATGAAGACAATGTTTAAAGCAATTGAAGAATTTAGAATCACACACATGGCGCTGGCTCCACCAGTGGTTGTGGCTATGGTGAAGGATCCTAAATTGATAAGGGGATATGACCTGAGCTCGCTTGAAGTGATCGGCTCCGGCGGAGCTCCGCTCAGAAAAAGCATGGTTGAGCAGTTCCGGCAACGGTTTCCAAATGTGATTCTTGGTCAGGTTAGTTTATTTTGTTCGATACAATTTCTTTTCAATAAATTTTGGTTTTTATTTTATTATTCTATTACTATTTCAAAAATAGACAGTCTATTGGTTTCAACGTTTTGTCAGTATATAGAGAGATAAATAACGAATAAATAGTTGAATTGAATATTAGAGAGCGCAGAAATTGTTGGCCTGTTGATGTTTGCACCTTGCTTTTGCCTACTTGCATTTATCTATCTTATGCCAGTGGACTGACTTGTATTTTTAAGTTATAAGTAATTTGTCGGTTAAAAGTTATAATTTGATTTTTTGTTTTGTAACTCATTTTCAAGCATTTTATAAGTACTTGAGGGATTTCTGGTTGAAAGACAAACTTCAACTTAGTTTTGCTCACCAAAAATTTTTCCTGCATATGATTTTAGTTGTTTTTATCAAACATGTAGATACTTATTTTTAAGTTGCTATTTATAAATAGCTAAGGGAACATAGTTGGCTTCAAAAATTATTTCATGCGTAGTTGGCTTTGAAATTTGCGTACAATACATATGAACAAGTGATTGCTAAAGACCAGATCCAGGCAGGCTTATTGTCCTGATAAGTCAAGATTTTAATTAGATCATAGCACACAGATAAAGCTTTGACTTCTTAGATTGAATTAATGATGCATAACATCACGAGTTCAATTGTAATGCACCGGTAATCGTAAAGCATAAGCTAATGATTTTAGTTACTTTGTGGATTTTGCTATATAACTACAAGTTCAATCATTTTAAAACGCCAATGGTTGTTGATCTGTTATACTTCTTTCATTTTAGTTAGAAGTTTTCAAGTTTTGAACAATTTGATCATATCAATGGTGTTTAACATATAGACCGCTAATTTATAACATGAAGGCATATGGATTAACTGAATCAACAGCTCGAGTCTTTGGAACGGTAAGCCCAAGTGAAAGCCAGGTGATAGGTGCAACAGGAAAGCTGATGCCTAACTGTGAAGCCAAAATAGTTGATCCCGAAACTGCCCTCCCTCTCCCTCCTGGCAGTCCTGGTGAAATCTGGATTAGAGGACCGTCCATTATGAAGGGCAATGTTTCTTTTTATTCGTTTTTGTTGATTCTGTAGTGCTAGAATTTCACTGAAATTGCAGCATTTGGAAATAAAACTGTCTGCTTGATGTAGGCTATGTTGGTGATGATGAAGCGACTGCCGCAGCTTTGGATTCGGAAGGATGGTTGAGAACTGGTGACCTTTGTTATATTGACAATCAAGGATTCCTTTTTTTCGTTGATCGGATCAAGGAACTAATCAAATACAAAGGCTATCAGGTTCAACATCGTTGTAATTCCAAATTAGTTAGAATCATTTTCCTTCATGTCAATGTTTTCAGGCTTAAAATGTTACGCAGGTTGCCCCAGCAGAACTTGAGCATCTTCTTCATTCACATCCAGATATCATCGAGGCTGCTGTAATTCCGTACGTAATGCTTCTATCAATCTCATAAATTCCTTTCAGAAGTTGCGACTTTTATCTCACTAAATGCAACTTAGCAGGTATCCTGACGAGGAAGCAGGCCAGGTTCCTGTGGCGTTCATTGTACGACAGAGTGGAAGTGTCATTGATGAATCAGAAATCAAGAATTTTATAGCTCAACAGGTGCTGATTGCTCTTCACTCATCCCTTAAACACTTTCACGAATTGGAGTCGGATCGTTTCCTGATCCCTTTCAAAAAACTTGATTGCAGGTTGCACCATACAAGAGAATTCGACAAGTAATCTTCATTGATTCAATCCCGAAGAATGCTGGGGGTAAGGTGCTTAGAAAGGAGTTAGTTAAACTTTCACTATCAAATACTACTTCCAAGTTATGACTGACTCTTCAATTGATCCTGAATTCACCAATTTTTTTTATTAAAACACCAAAGTGTATAAAACAGAACGTTAATTTACAAATTAAATTATGAATAATCACCGCCGGAAACGGAAAAATGGTTTTTCCATTGTTTGTGGAAATTTTGAATTTTCTTCCATGTGGTAATTTTGTCTGTATAAATGCCTAAAAGAGGAAATAATTCCTCGAAAGAGGAACAGTGGTGGCAGCAGCACATGTTAGAACCTCACCATCTGCTGTAACCGTATAAGTTTCGGGGTCGACTTCTATTTCTGGAAGAGAATTATTCAACTTCATATCAAGTTTGGTTAGTCTTCTTACATTTCCCACAGCTTCTACTCTTTTGTCGAGTCCATACTCGGCTTTTACTCCTTTGTCTGCAGCAACCTGTTCACAATACAAAGCGCAAAGATTAAGGCCTAATAGCAATTTTAGCTAAAATTATTGTAGAATATCTCAACAGAGGGCTCGTACCTTGCTGACAAAAGCAATGGAGTTGGTACTTCCAGCCTTGCCAAATGCTCCGAACATTGGTCTTGAAATCACCTGCAGTAGCAGAAGCTCGTATTGTTAACCGAACTTGATGACAGTGAAGGATTGTGTTTTTAACGGCAATAGGAAATATTTTGTACCGGTTCAGGTGTGGGTATGCTTGCATTTGGATCACCCATGTCTGCCCAAGCAATAACACCGCCTTTTATCACAATTTCTGGTTTCGCCCCAAAGAAAGCTGGTTTCCACATAACAAGGTCAGCAAATTTTCCTACCTGCAAGATTTCATTTATTAAAACACACGATCCAATTTGTCCGAATTTGAACTTCAGTGTTCATGAGTCTAGGTAGCACGGAAACGTTAATGTTTAGGAGCTTCCGTACTTCCTAGTTCACGACCAATGGTTCTTAGGTCAAGTGCTACTATTCATAAGAAGTCAACTCGGAATGAGAAGTCCTAGACTAAATTTGACATAAAATGTAACTTTGAGATTTTGATGAAATGTCAGGAACACTCGGTTCTTTTAACTCGCTACTTAAAGAAAATTCACAATATAAACCGAACGATGCACAAAAAAGATGAACACAGCACAATGGCATACCTCAACTGAACCAATTAAGTTGGCAAACCCATTTGCTAATGCTGGATTTATAGTGTACTTGGCAATGTATCGTTTTATCCGGAAGTTATCGTTAGCTGTTTCTCCAGGGCCAAGAGCTCCCCTTTGTGATTTCATCTTGTGAGCAGTTTGCCAAGTTCTGCATATGACCTGGTAAATTCAGACTACTTCAGACTTACCGATTCATAAAATAATATAAAAAGAAAAGAAAAGAGAAAACGCCAAAAAAACCTCTCCGATACGACCCATAGCTTGTGAATCGGAGGAAATGATACTAATTGCTCCCATATCATGCAATATGTCCTCAGCAGCAATTGTTTCGGCCCTTATTCGCGACTCTGCAAAAGCTACATCTTCCGGAATGTCTTTATCAAGATGATGGCAGACCATCTGCAAACATCAACGTATACAGTCAAAAAAACGAAATACATAGGTAACGAAGCATCATGTATCATACATTTCAGATTATACTTTACCAGCATGTCGAGATGTTCATCAATCGTATTGGAAGTATAAGGTCGAGTCGGATTTGTTGACGACGGTATAACATTTTTCACGCCGCATACTTTGATGATATCTGGAGCATGACCTCCTCCAGCACCTTCACTGCATAAATTACCAATTTAACTCAGAAAGAAAGTAAATTTTGAAAATTTAGCTAGTCAAACTCAGAAACACCTGTGATAAGTATGTATAGTTCTCCCTTTAAACGCAGCAATTGTGTGCTCCACAAACCCGGATTCATTCAAGGTATCAGTGTGGATATTAACCTGCCAAAAATCAAATTTAAACAAAGATGCATAGAATCAAAGCATCCGTTCCGTTTCCGTTACCTGAATATCATATTGTTCCGCAACATCCAAACAGTTGTCGATAGCAGCAGGCGTAGTTCCCCAGTCCTCGTGTAGTTTAAGCCCCATTGCCCCAGCCTTGACTATTTCATGCAACTCATCAGGTTTCGCAGCATTCCCCTAAAAACAATAGATTCGTATAGCAAATTACGCAACAAAAAAGGTAGGGCCTAAAAAAACAGTACAAACCCATGTAAGCATACTTTTCCAGTGAACCCGAAATTTAGCGGCAAGTCATCAGTAGATTGCAGCATCAATTTCATGTGTGATGGAGCAGGAGTACACGTAGTTGCACGGGTCCCGTGAGAAGGTCCGGTCCCACCTCCCACAAGTGTGGTAATGCCTGAATTTATCCAAACACAAAGCTTTGGCACACAAAAAAATGACACCTTTTAACGGTATAATGTTAAAGAAATTTGGTTCAGTAGCTCACCACTTGATATCGCCTCGTAAGCCAGTTGTGGGCATATGAAGTGCACGTGACAATCGATAGCCCCCGCAGTTACGATCATGCCCTCGCTAGCAATAACCTCAGTGTTGACCTGATTACGATTTTAACCTCATTAGCCCAATCTTGACATAACAATAAAAAAACGAAAAAGGCGAAACTAGGGCTTCGAACTACCCCGATAATCATATCAGCATGCATAATATCCGGGTTTCCTGCTTTTCCTATGGCAACAATATAACCACCTTTGATACCGATATCTGCCTTGTAGATTCCGCTATAGTCGATGATCACAGCGTTCGTAATGACAGTATCGAGAGATTCGATCGGTTGGTGACCACACGATTGGCCCATTCCGTCTCTTATAACTTTCCCACCTCCAAAAACACACTCGTCGCCATATACAGCGAAATCTTTTTCGATTTCAGCGTAGAGATTTGTATCGCCTAGCTTAACTTTATCACCAGTTGTGGGACCATATATGTTAGCGTATGAATCGCGAGATATAACAGTGGTAAAAGCAGGATCTTCTCCAGTTACACCCTCTCTGAAAAAAAGTCACAGATAAATTAAATGAAAATAATAAAATATTTACAGGTTTTGAAAATTAGAACCTTGCATTTTCTTGTTCCTGATTCCCGAATCCTCTCAAGTTTATAGTTTCGGCTACTGTTGAAAGATTGGCGGAATCAACTGGGCCATCGACGATGCAATTTCCTCCCCTGATCACCTTTTTTCCTCCGATACTTACAAGGATTACACTTTTGCTTTCTCCTGGCTGCAAAAAGATAAAATGTTTTAAGACACAACATAAAATAAGAAAACTTCTATAACTGGTATAAGGACTGGTAATAGAGTTCAACCTCAAATCGAGTAGCAGTTCCTGCTGGTATGTTCAGGCGCATGCCATATGCTTTTATTCGATCGAAAAGCAGAAAGGGGTTCGTTTCGATGAAATGATAGTGGCTTCCTACCTGAAACAAGGCTAGACTAATAAAAACAACAAAATAAGAAGGCACATGATTCTTGTTGTGTTTGCGACGTTTTTTAAATTAAAAAAAAACCTGAATTGGTCTGTCTCCATTGTTAATGACTTTGAGAATCACTGCTTTCCGTCCCGGATTAAGCACAATATCTCCACCTCCAAGGATAATGACACCCGGAATTTCGGTGTCTTCTATTTGAGGAAACTTGTCAAGTGAAGGAACTGCAAAAGTTGTCCAATTTCCAATTAAGTTCGGACATACAATTGGCTGCTTACAAACTTATCAACATTAATTTTATTAGGTAACAGACGCATACTATTTCATATTCCTTCTGGAATATAATTCAAACACACACGGAACAAAAAGAAAAAATAACAAGTATTATCGACATAAAGATTTATTCTCTGAAATGAAAATAGTATCATTTGAGGCCAATGGATACTGCACTTTCAAGAAGAAACAGAAATTTCCTCGCTATATTATTTCTCCATTTTATTATCAATGAAGAAAAGGAAGGTAATATGTTGTGGCTGAAGGAAAGAAGTTACCGGGAAGAAAGGAACCATGTAGAGCAAGCTCCAAATTCCCGTTTTCACTGGAAATAGCATTATGAACTGTGATCAATTTGGTGCCATCAGGAAATGTCCCTTCAACCTACATACAATTTTCAAATGCTAAATCAATTGCAACACCGTTCTTGTCAAAAGATGACGGATGTTTGTTTCATGAGCACGAAACAGAAACGAAACGTGGAAATGTTGGTGTCTAAGTTTTTCTTCCAAGCTGTCACTTTCTGTAAAAAAGCTATTTTTTTAAAAACACACTTCAAAACCAGTGTCATAGATAGAGAGCTACTGAGTTCATAAGTGGGCTTCATTTCTCAGTACTACAAGGCTATGTTCTTTTCAACTTATAAGCACAGAGCTGAACTTATTTAAATGTAAATTTACAGCATTGAACTGAACTTAATGGAAAATAATACCTGCACAGTGTCCACAAGGTGAGGAACAGCTGGAAGAACTTGTCTCCTGCCATTAAAAACCAGACAGCTTTTAATACTTCAACAATAATGAAGTAATGCACTAGGTTAATAAGCCAACAGATTTTGGTACTCCTTTCATCAATTCAGTATAAACAAAAAAAAATGCATCACATTTTCTATTCGAACACAATCAGCATTGAATTTATCCAAATTTCGATCATCACTGGAAGACTAAACTGTACCTTCCTAGAAACTGTTTCCCAATGTTCATCAATTCCGCCACTGATTTGTCACCATCACGAACGAACTCCAAAATCTGAAAAAACAACAGACAATCCTAAAATTGAACACTGAAAACCCACAACAAAGTTAGTTAGTTAGTTTTAGTTACCTGAGCAGCAATAAGAGCAACGGCCTCAGTGTGGTTGAGCTTTAGCCCACGAGCGAGACGTTTCTGGGCAAGAAAACCAGCGTTGTGGAGTCCTAATTTCTCCACTTCTCTCGGTGAAAGTTTCATGCTTCTTTTTTTTTCCTAAATCAAGTTAAGATTCAGTCAAACTGAATCGAATTGTTGATAGGGAAGGAACGGAGAAATTGGGGACAGTGATGATCAAATCAGACAGTGCTGGAGCTTATACCGTGTCTCTTCTGGCTGTTTGGATCCATGGAAGTTGGAATCCTCGATTAAGAAACTCCATTGTTTATTCTGTTTAAATGTGAGATTAGGACAACTCTTTATTCACTGTCGTTTTATGTCTTTATTCATATTTTTCATTATACATTGATTTTAATTTAATGCTATCTTATCAAATAGATATTACATGAATTTTAATTAAATATATACTATATAGCAGGGACAAGGTCAACATTATGCTCTAGCTGGTGAATACAATCACAAACTCGTCCTTTTTAACCAAGACTATGTTTGGTTTAGTTCTTAATATTGATTGCTGTTTACAGTTATGGGAGGTTTTTTTTTTTTTTTTTTTTTGATGTTTTAACATTTTTATCTCCCAAACAATTAAAACATCAAAGAAAAAAATCGCATGGGATGAAAATTCATTATTTCGGCTTTGTGGTATAACTTATATACCCAATTGGTAATTGTATACATGTTGCCCATTGTTGCTATGCAAACTATTACTATCTTTTTTAAATTATTTAGCACATATTGCGCATAATAACGTTAACATATATTCTACGGTACAAATGACAAAAAATTTAATATTCTGCATAACACAAATAAATTGAGTAATGATTGCGTAATACATGAATGAAAGGTTAACAAATAATATAACACATAGATCAAATGGTTTACATGGATATTACGTGAACTTATGACGTGGTTTAAAAGATAGTTTTACCAAAAATAAAAACATGTGTTAGGAAAAATAATTGCACAAAGGATATAGGTTAATAGTTTCGAAACTCAAACTAAGTTCTACGGAGAAATTCGATGTGTAATTGAGATGTTAAAGTAGTGTAAGTTGAGAGAACAAGATATTAAATTCAATGTCTCGTAAAAGCCTTAAATATAACAGGAACAAAAGGATACGTTGCAGCACAATAACAGGAATCTTAATTGTAAACCAACATCACCGCAAATGGCTCGTTTAGTTAGCGGAATAGCTGTTCCGCGGAATAGGAGAAACACTAATGAAAAAAGGTGGAGTGTTTGCCTAGAATCCGTCATCGGGATGGAATAGCTATTCCTAGCTATTATATAACTCATGGAATAGTTATTCCTCTCCTCAAGAAGGGAATAGCTATTCCATGAGTTGTATGATAACTCCGAATAGCTATTCCATCTCGACGACGGGATCTAGACAAACACTCCACCTTTTTGTATTCGTTTTTCTCCTATTCCATGGAATAACTATTCAGCCAACCAAACGAGCCCTAAGTATAGTACGAATTCAGGTTTCTAAGACGGAAATGAAAACGAGAAACATTAGTGTTTTAAGATGAAATTCTCATGCTACTTTGAACGCAAGTTTAAACCGCTATGCAAACAAGGGCAAGACTACAAAAGGTGTCCCTCAGATTTTTATAAAAAATGTTGTATTTTTCTCCTTCAGCTTGTCGGGATAGTTTTATGGATCGACCCAACCAGAACTAACTAAAAGGAACACAACTATACCGAATAGGCCTAAACTTGTTTGGTTGAAGAGTACAATTAAAATTTGACCTAATACATCAAGACCCCCCTAAAGTTGGCTCAGAAAACCCGATGTCACCCTCAACTTTCAAAAGGATCAATTACCCCCTCAGCTTGGCAAAAAGAACCAGTTACCCCCTTAACTTCGCAAAAATGCACCAGTTACCCCCTCAATGTCACGTATCAGAATCTGGTTGGTTTGACTTTTCAAAGATATCATTTTTCTGATTTTTCTTTCTTTAACTAGAAGTTGACACATGACATTGAAAGGGCAAACTGATAAATTAAGGAGGTAACTGATCATTTTTGCCAAGTTAAGGGGGTAATTGATCTTTTTGAAAGTTGAGGGTGACATCAGATTTTCTGAACCAACTTCAGGGGAAGTTTGATGCATTTAACCTTAAAATCGCCGGAACTCCATGAATATTAAACAGCAAAAATTCCCATGGAAGACGAACAAACAAAAAAAGGCCATCTTTTTGGCCTAAATTATTAAACCATAAACAAAATTCGAGTATATTGTTAAAAAAAAATCTCATCATATCAATACAAAATTTTTATTACATGTTTAACATTATAGCCTTGAAGGACTCAATGAACTATTTCAGCGTCTCTGAAAACTCAGACTATCCAAACAGTCAAATCACTCTTACGAAGAGAGAGCCTTTTGAACCTCGACAGTGACATCTTTCGGCGGTTTCTCTGCATGGAGCTCGGCGAGAACACCTTTCTTGGCATAATATTCAATTACCTGCGGTAATTAGTAAATGCGATTACGGGGCGAAATGAGATAAAACATTGTAAACATGCGTTGTTATAAAGTATTCAGGCACTGTAAGAACCATGGGTACAGATATGAACGACTTTTAACAAAAAAAAAATCTGGGACTAGCAAAACATATATCGGGATCTGGCATCGAGTGAGATTGACTACTGAATTCTTTACGGGAGCAACAAATACAACATGATTGGCAACTAAAGTTGTATTAACTAGTTAGAACACAAGTGCGGAACAAAAGTTCGAAAGACATACCGGTTCGGTTTGCTTGTGAAAAGCGTCCAGCCTGGACTTCAAAACTGCAGGAGTGTCATCTTTTCGTTGAATCAGAGGCTCTCCTGTCACCTATTTAACACACGTTACTTTAGAAACCGCAACACTATGATAAAACGATTGTTAATCTCAGTGTTTTAAAAGGCGCTGGGCGTTAGTCGGGCAGCTATAGCCTTCAGGGACTTAGGCGTATATTAAATTTTTTTAATATTTATTAATGAATTAGAATAATAAATTAATATAATAAAATTTAAAATTTATGAAACAACAATTATTCTGGGTTCTGGCGACACTTTTTAGCTTTGGCAATACTCTTTTAGGCTTTGGCGAAACTTTTCGCACTGACCACCCGATTATATAAAATCGTGGCGGTGTTTTAGTCGGCCGCCTTAACTGCCTTTTAAAACAAAGGTTAATCTTATTGAAGGCAGAGGATAGAAGTCAGATGCACTGAAATGAATGAAATATTGTTAAGAAGATACTGAAATGCTTAAAAAGTGTATGTTATAATGGACATCATATCGAATTTCGAGGTTTCGGTTGTACTTATTATATCGAACTTACATCGTCGACGCCAGGAGCTCTGGAAGGAGCAAATTTGGTGTGGTAAGTCCGGCCACTAGAAGGGTGAATCCAACGGCCAGTAATCCTTTCCTCTAATATAGAGTCGTCAATTGCAAAGTTGAGAACTTTATCTATCTTAGTTCCCTGCTTCTGAAGCATCTCATCAAGCTACAAACGAAAAAACATCATCTCTGAGCCAGATCGGAACTAAAACGATCGAAAAGCGGAATTCAATAACGAAACAAGAAACAAACCTTTTCAGCTTGAACTACTGTTCTTGGGAAACCATCGAGAATGAAACCTTTTTCACATGATGGCTTCTTCATTGCTTCATCAATGATCCCAACGACCAAGTCATCGGATACAAGTTCACCCTAAATTCAGCACAATCAAGTTTCACCATTGAAATCGTCAGATCAACAATTACAAGTAATGATAACCGAATAAGAAAGAAAAGAAGAAGAAACATGTGTTTACCTTATCCATGGCTTCTTTGGCCTTGACCCCAAGAGGAGTCTTAGCAGCAACAGCAGCTCTGAGCATATCACCAGTTGCTAAGTGACACAGACAATAATCCTCTTTTATAATTGGGGATTGTGTACCTTTCCCTGATCCAGGTGGACCTGCAATTCACCCAAATTCCTCATAAATCCCCAATCTCCATAAACCCTAAAAACCCACATTTCACTCAATAATGACGCTCATAAAAAAAAATACAAAAAATCAATGATAACCCATTCATACAAGAGATGGATAGATCGTTTCTTTCGTCAAAGAATATCAAAACACTCAACCAAATTCTGGGGAAGAATCCCACGAAAGCCCTAAAAAATGATAATACAGAAACAAATAAGAAGAGCAGAGAGAGAAATTGAGACCAATGAGAACGAGACGCTTGTCCGGCTTGGAAGAGCACTTGAAGCGGCGGAGGAGCTCGGTCATCATATCAACAGAAGGGACATCTTCAAGTGCAACAGCTGAAGCCGCCATTTTTGTTTATCTCTGCAAAATGAAGAAATGCAGGGCAGAAACCCCCAGCTTTTGATTTAAGTATAAAGAGAGAGAATTGGGAAGGAGAAAGTTGGCGACGGATTTTACAGAGTTGGATTTATGGCCTGGGGCTGGCCGGTCAAATTTGGTAGGATCTGATTTAAGACGCTAATTATTTATTAATTTCAGATCTGAAGAATCTGTTTTTGTTAGTTGTGTTTTTTTGTCTTTCCAATGTTGGTAATCAAATTGACTTGTTAACTAATCAGGTTTTTTTTATCAGCAGATGATCTTTAATCTGGTTCTAATTGTCATCTATACCTTTATATCATGTTGAGATCTAGTTTAATTTCATGATTATCTATTTACAAGTACCACGAAACATTAAGATGACTGATACCAAAATTAAAAATTATTCCATACACATTGTTAAGGTTTCGATTTTTGATTGGTGTTTAAGAATGGACTAGTCTCCGTCATTGAACTACATCCTTTGATTACAAATCAGTTTTTATTGATCTCACAACTTTGAATTCGGTTTTTGCTGGACACTTTGCGCATTTGATACGTATAATATGCAATTCAGTGTCACAATGTTGTAAAATTTCTATTAATGACTAAACGAGTAATTTGTAAGCAACATTTTTTGGCCATGATTCATGATCTTTCTAAGAGTCTTGAAGCTTTTGACTACTACTATAAACAACATCAATTGGCATTAAGAGCAATAGTTTAATAGAGTGATTCCATTTCAATTTTTATTCATTTTTTCTTTCGTACATCGTACCTTACTCTTAGGAAAATACTAAGATGTGACATGACGTATTAGCAAGGTGCATAACACTTAGGTCTCGTTTGGTTAGCGGAATAGTTATTCTGCGGAATAAGAGAAAAACGAATGGAGAAAGGTGAAGTGTTTGCCTAGAGTCCGTCGTCGGGATGGAATAGCTATTCCTAGCTATCATACAACTCATAGAATAGTTATTCCTCCCCTCGAGAAGGAAATAGCTATTCCATGAGTTGTATGATAGCTCGGAATAGCTATTCCATCCCGACAACGGGCTCTAAGCTAACACTCCACCTTTTTGTATTCGTTTTTTTTCCTATTCCACTAAGTAGCTATTTCGCCAACCAAACGAACCCTTACTTTTGAAGCTTTAGTTTGTGTCTGGGTGTCGAGAATAAGGAAAATATCCATTTTAATTTGTTTCTTCATATTCTTGATAATTTTTTTTTGTTTATGCTTCTTCGTTACATGGTATAAGCCAACAACAGTTGTAGCGATTGTAGCAAATCAATGGGATTATAGGACTCAACCCACACAGGAAAGAACCGATCCAATTATTAGAGCAAGTTCAATTGTTCCCTATTTTGGAAAATTCTCAAAAATGGGGAATGGATATTGGGAATGGTCAAGTCCAATTATTTTCAATATGGTATCCCCAAAATAGGATTCCCCACATATGGGGAACCAAAAAATGGGGAACGATTATTATATTAATATATATTTTTAATTTTGTTTTATTTTAATTAGTTTGATACTTTTTTTTATTAGAAATAGATTTGATGTAAAGAAATTAATATAATAATGATAAAGTAATACTTACTTTATAAGAATTTGAAATGGGAAATTAAAAATAGAGAAGATGATTGGAGTAAAAATACTATAAATCTTGCAAAAAAGAGATAGTTGAATTGAAAATGGGGAAAATAGTTGAACTTACTCTTAGTAGCTGGAGTTACCACTACCGTAGTCGTAATGCTTCCCACAATTCAGACTTTTAGGGTGATGAAAAATTGTTATCCCTATCGACATTTGGAGCTAACTTTGCAAAAATCTTAATTTAGTGGTTATGACATGAAACTATGATCCTAAAAGTTATAAGTTTGAGATTCACATTCGGATGGGTTGGGGTAAAAGTTTTTCCTTCAAGAGTTTTTACAAAAACATTTGGAGTGAACACTCGTGACAAATACTAAAGAATATGATTTAATTTGAGTTGCTAGGCATAACCTGTAAAAAATTGTAATGCACAAAAAATTGGCATCATAACCCAAAACTTGTATCTTTTCCGTCAAACAAGAAGTTTTATAAGACTAGTACAAATTTTTTGTAAAATTCGGAGGCTGCAAACTTTGACGGAAAACTATTAATTCAGACTTTATGCCATATTCATTTTCAGCTTACTTTTCATTATCATTCAGTTATATAAATTGAGCTTAAATAATTTCAGTTCAATATAACTACTTAGCCTCAATAATAACATCATCTACTCATATAGCATGATTCCTAAAATACTATATATCAACCAGGTTTCAACTTTTGACTTGCAACAATAATTCAATAACTTCTTCAAAAATTACATAATACTCAAACCTCACCATCTAGAGCTTTTCTTCTGTCAAGGAAAATAATCAACTTTGAACTTCCTGAAAGTCTCATTTGATCGAAATTTGCTTCAGTTCGCGATTCTCGATAAATTGCTATATCAATTCACATTGAAATGTGTACCTTTACTTTTTCAATAAACCTCAACAAACTCTATCCTATCATCCGAATAAAGCAGCATGGGATTAATTTCCACCTGCTTTCATAATAACTATGCGAGACCCTTCTTTTGAGAAAGCAGATGGAAAGTAGTTTTGGCCCCCAAAAGGGCATAACAATTACTCGAGTTTAAGTTTTCTTCTCTGTAAAATCAGTTAGCAATGCAAATACAATCAAGAATCTCTACAGCTATTTATTTCTGTCTTATATTCAATTATTGGTTTTTGACCATGTAAGAAAGTATAACAGGCCAACAAAATAGAAAGAATTGAACGATATGTACAACGTATCAGAATGCCGCTGATAAGGATTTTATCATTTATGCCACTTTATGCACAAAATGACCATATATTGACATCGTATGCCTTGCTGAATTCTCGTGGTGCCCAAAAGTCTGCTAAAAAATGCACTAAATGACCAAAATACAGCGATCCTGACATGCCAACGCCACAAATAATTTGATTCAGATGATCAGTCACTTCTTCCCTTTACGTGCAAGAAAACGTGCTCTGGCTGCCTGAATTCTACTTTGGGAATCATCTGTAACCTCAGGACGCTCGATGTTACCTGTTTGTTGCAAATCTGAAATATCTGCGTCAGTTCCATCTCCGGCATTTTGACGAAGACCGCCACTGCACATGAAAAAACACAATTAATCGCATGTGGTAATACTTGTTATCAAAAGTACTTCAGAGAAAGAGTGATTTACCTCAGTTTGCTGATATCGAGTTTCTTAAGCTTATCCATGACGGGATCAACCCATGAACTCTCCACAGCACAGATATTGCGCATAAATGGGCGAGAAGTAGCTATAAGTTCATGGTACACGACAAAGCTCGGGAACTTTCCGAATTCATCAGTTTTTAGCACAGAAGAAGGATGCACCTAGCACAATTAACCATTTATCTTTATGATTCACGTCATGATTAAAAAAAAAGTGGATCTGGAATAAAAAAATAATTCACTGGATCATATATTACTTCCTATAATACCTGAACGAGTTGATGCTTAAAACCTATGGTTCTATACCCGTTGTGATGAACCATTCTTTCAGCGAGTTTATTTGCGTAGCCAGCACACAGGGCTTTTCTCAATTTCCTGTACTCGTATTCTCCTACTCTATGTCGTCCACCTGCTCGCACATCAAATGATCCTGCTTCCATACAAAACAATTAATTAGAGAAATTATATAGGCAAAGTGTAAAGTAAAAGGCACACTACCAGAACAACAGAAAAGATAGAATTAGTTTATAATAAATGAATTTTTGCAACAATAAAAACCATGGGACCCCTCAAGTCAAGTCTCTATTTGTCAAAAAGTCTGAGTGTTTGATTATCTAAACAGAGAAACCTACTAATCTATGTGTGTATTTTTATATAAAGTACCCAAACAAGCACTGGTTTGGATTGAGGTATTGTTGTAATGATTAAAACTGAGAAATTATCAAACAAGCTTAAATGAGATTATGAGAAAATATACAATTAACATGTGCGAGTGTTGTGACATTAGATAAAAGTCGTAAAACAATTAATGATTTCATTTTATAAGTTCCTATAAATAGAACGTAACAGCATTCCATCAACTATACTATCAGATAGCTGTAACATAAACCTACCCTTGGCTATTTTTTGCATTATCTGATACAGTTGTTTACGAACATCTTTGACAAACGTCATTCCTCGGATCTGAAGCAAGTGAATTTGACAAACACCACAAAAGTCAACACATTCAATTAAGCACATACTTCAATAAATGAAGCTAACAACTGAATTCAGAAAAAGGATCGAATTGCAAGGTTACCTGCAAACCGTTCTCTTTACACCAATCAATATTATAGTCATGTTGATCCCAGAGTACATATATCTGAAGTAACTGGATATGATCACCCAAACCGGAACCATCGGGAAGGTCAAACTCACGAGGAGCATGTTTTCGCTTCTTTTCTGTATTCTTGCTGCAGCACGATAAGGCAAAGACACATTTATCCGTAAAGGTGTTGATATATAGTTTTAAGTTAAAATTTAACTAAAGATGTTAAAAAACGGATCTTTATAACTCATATTTAAAGCAGCATTGTGAAAGCAAGCTTTGATAAGAGAAATTTAAAATCCAACAATACATAATACATATTTACATTGATGTGGGCAAAATCCTATATAAGAGTTTAGAACATTCAAAATAACCAGGTTGTTTTAACTTTTTACAGTCCAGATAGATGGAAGAACAAGGAAAAGTGGAAGCTAAAAATAGTCAATAATCAAAACAGAATCAAACGACTATATGTAAGAACGTGAAGAACCCACAGAAATGCGAACATAAGTTTTGTGAAGTTTAGATTAAGTTAGTGTGTTTGTTTAGTTTCTACAGTTTTTACAAAGATAAGACTGCATTTCATGCCATTAATAATTTTTTCCAATCCAAGACAAGTCTGTGAATACAAATAACAATTAACAGCGGTAAATACTGGATCATTGGCCATCATGTAAGGTTCATTTAAACTAACCTCTGACCAGTAAGCAATGTGGTTTCTGCTGATAGCATAGCAGCCACAGTCAATGCCTGGGACAAGCTACCATTCTCATTTGCCTCCATCAATGTTCTTGAAAGTGAGGGCTCTAATGGTAGTTCTGCATATAATCACAGGAAAATATGAGAAACATAATAAACAGAATATTTTTATGTGAACTGCTATCATTAAAAATGTAATAATCAAGAAAAAATAAACATTTTAAGTAATTATTATTTAATATGCAGATGAAAATTAATTATGGTCTTTATTGATGGTATTGTCAATTAGGAGTCCGAGAAAACACACACTATCATATTAAGTAACATGACTTAATTTGCAATTTGAATTGCCTCTTCTGAGCGACTGAGTCTAAGTTTGATGTGAATGACTGTTTCAGCTCATTTCAATTCACTAACTATGTCTAACAATATGAATACCCGAACACTGAGCCTGTTTTTCAATTTTGTGTTGTTGGAATTATATATGAGATTTGAATGCTAGCATGAATGCATGATATATAAGCAAGAGGAACTTCGAGAGGAAAAGAAATCTTCAAGTGTCACCTCAAATTTTAAACTACAATCAAGAATATGAGAAGGATGGTTCACAAAAATTACAGTTATAAGTTGGAACTTTGAGTTTTCACTTGATGAGATATATTATCAAGTATATGAAGATTATTTATAACCCAACAATAGTACAAAAAAATGGATCCCACAAGACTATAAATGCAACATTAAGACACATTTTTTACTTGAAACAATTTTTTTAACTGTCAATAAACAAAAAAGCATACTAATTTTCGTTGTAAATAGATATAAATTAAAGCATGTATGAAAGATCTATATAAAAATTCAAGACAAATAAGTATAGAAGTGTACTCAACAAGTCAAATGAAAAGAAGTCTTTTACCCGCCATTGTACGTCCGACACTAGTAATTGCTCCATTTTCATCAATAGCATCAATAAGATATAGTTGCTTCAAAGCATCTTCTAATGATTCATCTGCAACAGAGCCATAAATATTTAGTAAGCACATCTCCTTGAAGGAAGTTACTAATAAGATTGTGGTAGTGGATAAAAGAAAGCAAGAGCATTTTACTCCGACCATGAGCGCTAAAGAAGCAGGGAAAAGAACTCACATGATGGGGGATCAAGAAAATCAAATTTGAGAATGTCAATGTCCGGAAGATCCAAGGATTTCAAGTAAAGGACAGTTCCAGCAAGTGAAGATCGCTGTATCTCAGGAACAGTTACGTCAAGGAAATCATCCTCATACATCATGGAAGGATATAATCGGAAGCATTTTCCAGGCCTTGTTCTTCCTGCTCGTCCTGCCCGTTGATTGGCTTGCACTCTGCAGTCAACCATTGCATAAACAGAGAAAATTACTTTCTTGCCTAAGAAAAATGAAAACCATCCATACAAGTTATAACAACATCATCTGGTAGGAAAACAAAAAACACAAATAATAACTCAACAAATGCTATAATAAGCAGCAGCTGCAATGATTGCATGCATTCCTTAACCCTTAAGAAGAACATATTATGATCTATCAAAAAAAAGAAGAACGTATCATGAGTTGTTATTACTTACTTGCTAATTGGAACAACATCAAGAGAATACATGCCAGTTAACGGGTTGTATTGCCTTTGCTTTACATAACCAGAATCAATAACATACCTGCCATTCAAAAATATTTGGAACCGATATAAGAGTTTAATCAAATAAAGAAGGCAAATGATTCAAAAGTTAAAAAAAAATTTGAGTATTTGTTCTTTTCTGAGATGAAAGAACAGAAGATCATCACAGGGACACTGCATTATGCAAAATAACATGCAAGATTTACATGCAAAATACAATAAAAAGGAGTTATCTTTCATACAAATATCAAGTCTCCTTACACAACACCATCAACGGTCAGAGAAGTCTCAGCAATGTTTGTTGCAACAATAAATCGCCTACAATTTGGAGGCGGAGGAGCAAATACACGCACCTGTAGTATCATTGAAACAATGATCAATTAGAATTATTGAATAGAAGTTGAAATCCTCAAGATTCCAACTCAGCAAGTAAATCAGGCTAATCATGTCCAAGAAAATACATCTCCACAGATAATGATTTTGGCACAAATGGAGATACTTATAAAATAAAATTACCAAATTTTAGAGAATTTCCATCTAATTCCTAAAGCATTTTATTTGTACATTGGTAAGTCCAAGCTTGAAATTTATCAAATTGATCAACACTGTTACTCCAAATTAAAGCACACTTCTAATAACTAGAACCCTTTCTCCATTTATTCCAAACAAATACCCATCATATGTCAATTCAGCATCAAAGATTAGAAGAAACAGATGTACAACTAATTCAGAAAGACTCGACTTCAGAAAAGATTTATTGGAAGAACAGCATAAAAAAAGGTTTCCTATTTGGATGCCTAAACAGCAAGCAAAAAGTTAATTAAAAAAGCTCACCGCTCACACACAGAGCACTATCTCAGGAAAAAAAATTTCAAAAAAAAAAAACATGCCTGCAATTCTGGTGGCATGGAACCATGAAGTGGAAGGACGATTGCATCCATGCATGACCCTTCTTCTAGGGTTTGAACTCTATCCTCCAGCTTTGACACCAACTTCTCTATATCATCCTGCATAGAGCAAAGAGAAGAACACAGAAAATAAAGTATCATATAACTGATGCACATAGGAAGTAGTAACAAGATAAAGTATATGCAATAACCTCACCTGTCCTGTCATGAATATTAATATATCACCTTCAGGCTGGTGAATATGTATATCTACACAAAAGTTTAAAAAACACACTGATTAGTCAAGCAATACTATATCTTAGAAGAAATGATACATCTTTCATCTCTTCTTGAACTGCCACATAATTGTAAAAATGGAAGGAGCTATAACATGACAAGTATACAGAAGAAAATGAAAAAGAGTGCTTAATGTTCAGTTTTTCAAATGTAACATAGATATAATATCCCTACGCTAGAAGGAAAATACAAACAAATAAAATCACATCCAATCACCATGATTGTTCCAAGTTCCAACCTTCCAGCCTCAAAAAATTTCCCAGTTATTTCTAGCAGCAATATGAAAATACCTACACCGCTATCATATTGTTTTAGGTTAGGTAGTGGAGTAGACAATAAAATAAACTAAAAAACTTAACTTAATATTTAACAATCCTTTTCAGCTCTTCAATTTTTGTTGGTAGATGGAGCATATGTCAAAGGGAAACCTCATAGTCTTTTATCAGGTCCCAAGATAACAAACTACATGATGCCATTTCTTTGAAACTTGAATACAAAACTTCAAAATTTTGCAACTTTTTTTTATACTCAAAAGTTAGGTGATTTCACCCTTGGCATGTCAGAGGGATCAGACTAGACAAAGGCAAGGTCATACACTGACACCAATGAGAATAGTAAACCAAATAGAAAGTAAAACCAATGATAACAAGGTCAATAAGATGTCTTTAGCACTGGCACAGCTGTTATATCTGGATTTTTTTTCAAAAAACATTTAAACAAGAAATTTATCATATTTTCATATTCATGAGATATTGAGCTCCATTTGGCCTTAAAATGATAACCTTGATGAGCAGCATCCAACTTATTAAAAGTGTTAAATTTGGAGATTATACATCATCTATAGACTGAAACAACACAAAGGAATAAACATTGTATCTTACCTAAAGCAGTCTTCAAAGAAGACTCAATGTAGCTTGTTGGACGTTCCTTGCTATATAATATTTCCACTGGATATAACTTTCCAGGGACATTCAATATGGGGCAGCCTGAAAAGAACTCTGAAACTTTTTCGCCATCAAGAGTTGCTGATGTAATGAGAATTTTCAAATTGGAGGCACGCAATTTTACTAATCGTTTCACGAGTCCAAGCAAAATGTCCCTGAGAAGCAGAAATGATGGATATATCAAATCCAACTCAAGCAAAGATAACAAATCAAAGATCAATGAAAGAGCATAGATTTTACGTATTCAAACTCCTTTCATGGGCTTCATCCAATATGATCACTGAATATTCACTAAGCTCTGGGTTTGACAGACTTTCACGAAGAAGGACTCCATCTGTGAGGTACCTAAACAATTTAAAACACTATAATGAGTATATCGACAGACACTAACTGCAAGAGTAAATATTATCATCATTTATTTGCATTACTTGATCCTTGTTAATTCTGAAGTTCTATCTTCAAATCGGATGGCATAACCAACTTCCTCCCCAAGCCGAACATCAAGCTCCTGGGAAACTCGTCTCCAGAAAAGCAACAAATCAAATTCAATATAATTCTTTAACATTCAAGAATGCAGTAACCAAAGTTAAAACAAACTCGACAATTGAAACTAGCTACGATGCAAAAAGAACACTTCAAAACAACATAAATCTCTACAATAACGCTTCAGTTAATAAATCAATAGCAACAATATATATTTAAGTGAAGTTATTCGTTTCCTTTAATCCTATAAGCTATCGAACCTATCAAAACAAAGCTTTAATGTACTAATTAGCAAAAGAGAAGTAACTCCACTAAACAGGAAAAAGCTAGCTCAATTGGTTTGCAATACCTAGCAACAGAGACAGCAGCGACACGGCGGGGCTGAGTGACGCCGATGATTCCAGATTTGGTGTAGCCTCGTCGGTGAAGTATTTGAGAGAGCTGAGTACTTTTACCTGAACCAGTTTCCCCTATTATAACCACCACCGGATTCTGATTAACTGTTTCTACGATTTTCTCTTCAAACTGGACTATTGGTAAATTCGCCATTCTAGAGCGTATTACAGAGGAAGAAGAAGCACTTCTATATTTGTTTCTCAACTTGTGGGACTCAGAATTAGGCGGCTTTAGTTTATATAATGATTCTTAAACGATGCCGTATGAGCCGCATACCAAGCAATGATTTACAGGGTAGGACCTGTTCGCGGCCCACTTCAAACTTGCCCGGACATTATTTTAAAAAGGCCCGGTTTGAGCTTGTGAAAGCTTAAAAAATTAATGGGTCGGATTTGATTTTTATAAAATTATTATTCTTTCACAAATGAATAGAAAATATAGTTTAGTCGAATTATCAATGATTGTAAGAAGTTCTAATTAATTAGATTTAATTGTAATATTATTCAATCTTTTATCAACAATAATTTTCTCTTTTAGTTAATTTGAATTTTTTAAATCGTTAATTTGAATTTCTTAACTCGAAACGATCATATCTCTCAAATCGTTAATTTTTTGAAATAATTTTTTAAAATATTTTGTTTGTTTCATTTTTATGTGTAAAATTTTCGATAAAAGCTACAACTAATCAATTAGTATGAATGTACATTGAAGTAAATGAGGTAATCTGATCACCAACTGCTTCTCAAAAAAAAGATAAAAGCTAGAACTGCAACCTTTGTTTGGCCATTAAATTAAAGATTAATTACAATAAGACGGGTTTCATGTTGGTTTCCCGCAATCCCAAAGCAGGCGGAAAACAAGACCGTGAAGCAAGGGGCAACAACCGAAAAGCCAAACCAAAAATTACAACTACAAACACAACCAAAGCAATTAAAAACCACTCTTTTGCCCACCAAAGACAGCTTCTTTTGTCAGAAGCTTAATTCCTCTAACCCACAACTCCGCCATCTCAACCCCTCCTTCACAAACAAAATGCACCTCTTTGTTCTTCACAGTCATCACATAAAAAATCCCAGGATCTTCCACGTCGAACTTTCGCCTGCGATTCCACCGGAATTTCTCACTGGGACCAACCTCAGCCCCTTTGCAAACCACATTTCTTTTGCTTGACTTCCCCCATTGCAACACTCCCGTGCTACCCACCATTTTCAATGACTTACAGTGAGGAGCTCCTTTCCCACATCTTGTATGTTTCTTCACTCGAGTTCCCTCCAATACGAGCCGCCTGGCAAGCTCGTCTAGTATCACATTTTCCGCTTCTGTCCCTTTTCCATTGTTCCTGGAAAGGAGTAGCGCGGTTTCGTTTCTATGATTCGCATTTTCGCAGCATGCCCCTGATGAGATTAGGAGATGGCATACTTTGCTATGTCCTTGCTTTGCAGCTAACATGAGTGGAGTGCAACCATCGGTATCTGATGCATTAACGTCGTATCCTTTTTTTATTAGCATCGAAACTAAATGCAAGTCTCCCCTGCTGGCTGCTCGGTGTAGAGCATGGATGCCAGCTGAATAGTTGTGCCCTTCTTCGAGCGCGTACTCTAGTAGTACTTTTTCGATTTCTTCGTTTAGTTCTGATAGAGTGATTGCTGTTTGACCATGTTTGTTCTTCAGCTTTATGTTGGCGCCTGCATAGACAAGTAGCCTGAAAGCTTCCACATGGCCGCTTGCTGCAGCTCTCATAGCAGCAGAGAATCCCTCTTCATCCTGTTCGTTGAGATCGACTTCTGACACCTCGATTAGCTTTCTTAAGGCCTCGGTATCGTTTGCCTGAATCGCAAAAGCTAAGGGGGAAAATAGTGAGACGCTGCTCGATTTGGGAATTTTCCCAGCTCGAATAACATCTATCACTGCTTGCTGGAATCCAAGCGCCCACCTGCTTGCCGCTGCTATTGAGCTTGCAGGCTCACCAGCTGAATTGATCAAGCCAAAATCAGCACCAGCATTGGCTAGGATTTTTAAGCAGTCCTGCTGCTTATATTTAGCACATATCATCAGGGAGGTTTCTCCAGAATCTGTCCTGGAGTTGAGATTGCAGCCAGAAATTGTCAGCTGTTCAAGAACTTTAGCTGATCCGAGTCTTGCGGCTAAATGAACTGGATGCCAACCGTTTCTTGATGCAGTTTTCATAGTAAGTTCTTTATCTGCGCCATGGTTTAGAAGTACTTCTGCTGCTCTTGCATTGTTACATAGGATAGCATGGTGGAGAAGAGTCCTCCCTAAGTGAAGGGTATTTGGAGAAATGTGCCGTAGTAGCATAGTTAAGATAGTGCCAGTTGCTTCGAAATACTCCGCCGCACACCAGGTAATTGAGTAAGCCTCGGCTAATCCAGCTCCTACTCGAAATTCTTCACCTGTATCGGTGTCCCAAGACCAGGCTCCTAGCCTCACTTTGATGTCAATCCTAACCCCGACCTGTTTCGAATTTGGCCATGTTATACAGCACAAAGTCACAAACAATCGCACATGTCCCTGCTAGAATATTCAAGAAGTTTACCTGCAAGAGCAGTTTAACTACTGAAATCTGCCGACTAACAATTGCAGCAGCAAGTGCATTGCAATCAACATTGGCGTGCAACGATGGCTTGGAAGATCGAAGGAGAATCCTATCAACTGCATTGGCATCTACTCCACACTGCCACCGATTAATCACCAATGTCAATTAACATTATCAGTAGAATGTCCAATATAAGCAATCCTAGGAAGGCAAATAAAGATGCATCCTTCATTGCAATAAAAAATCATCCTCTTAGATGGAAAAACTATCTAATTGCTAACAATGAACATTGCTAAAACCGCTTTTCTTTTTAGTTAACAAAGGCACTCATATAAAGACACTATGCAATTAAAGATCATGCAGAGGGATTCTTGTGGCATAACTGGTTACCTTAATGAGTGTGTCCACAACGTTAACAAACCCTCTACAGCAGGCAGACACAAGAGCATGAACAGCAACTTGGGGCCGTATAAGGTCAGAACCCATAAGCAGCTCCGAAAGTCTGGCCTCCCCCAAATAGCTTGCCTCTAGCAAGGCCTCCTCGCAAGCCTCCTGAGATGCCCCACATTTCATAAGCAATTCAACAGCATCAAAATGTCCCTCCCTTACTGCTGCAGTTGTTGCATAGCCTCGAAACAGTTTCTGATTCACATTGGCTCCAACGCTCTGCAACAAAGAATACACAATATTTCTATCAGAATTCAGAAAGGCCATATCACCAATTTCGTTCTGTAAAAAAAGTAAAAGCAAACATGGTTTTCAGTGCCAAAATTGATGTTTCCTGTGCCTGGTACAAGACATGCGTTGACAATTATTGAACCCACAGTTTAATAAAAAAATTCTGATAAGCTTTCGCTAGTGGACAGCACTGGATTTGTGGATCAAAGTGTCCGATGAAGAAATAAACTTGTTAAATCTTTTCAACATGGAATTGATAAAAAGAAATCTGCATGCGTCAGGTAGTATCTCAATATCTGTCGGATTATACATGGACTTACCATGCTTGCGTACAAAACTGGACTAAAGATATTCAGAAAAAATATTCTCTATCAGTTGCTTAGTTCAATAATCTTAACACTAATTATACCTTGATCACATTACATTAAACCAAATTACACTGATTATATTCTCTTCAAAACAAGTTGCCACCTAAAGAGAAAGGTCGGATTGATCCTAAACTTGGTTCCAATGGCCGATTTTACACCCAAATGTTTAGTATGAATCAGTCAGCACATACCGTTCGTGTCATTTTGAACAGATTTAAGTAGAAATGTCGAATTCAACAGCTAAGCAGAATTGATCCTGCAACTCTTATGCAGTGAATTCAACCAAACAGCAACAGCTAACAAACAAATGAATTCAGAACAAAGGTCTTTCTTCAAATCTTCTGACATCTGAACAAATCTAATTTGTAAAATAAATTAAAAAAACATCGCATTACCAGTAATTTCCTGACTAGCATTAAATTTCCGGTATGAGCAGCGAGAAACAAAGCCGATACATCAGTTTTGAACTCCTCATACTCGACACGAACTTCCAGCGGCGATTCATCGCGAAGCAAAACTTCTGTCTTCTTCACTTTCAAGCTCACCGTACCGATAAAATTAACGTCGACAAAAGGATCATCGAGACACTCACTCAACAGCTTGAAATCATTGATATGTGAAGCGTCAACGAGACGCTGAGAAACCTCAACCTGATAATTGATCGGGAAAACTTGTTTTCCGGTGCCGGAGTTTCCAAATAAAGTCATTTCCGTTGATCTAGTCGTTTATAGTGCAGAGGAAGAAGAAGGAGAGGAGGGAAAGGTTAAGTGGTGTGTTTAGGAGCGGTTTTTGTATACTTTTAACGTTTTTAAAAATATAATTTTGTTTTTTCTTTTTAAAATATATAAAAAAGGAAACAATATAATAATTTAAATAATTAAGAATGAAGCTGTCGTAATTAGCGTTACGATTTAAGATAGGGTGGAGCTTAATTAATGGCTCCACTTTGGTGTCAATTGTCAAGCAATATTTTCTTAAAGTTATAAGATTTCTTTAGAATTATTTGTAATGAAAATACAAATTTCTTAATTTAACAATTATCAACAAAAAAATAATTATCAGTAAAAAAATAAAAAAAATTATCAACAACAACTATAACAAGAATTTATACAAATTTAATCAAGCATGAAATTTACAATAGATTTTATAAGTGAAATTAATCGATCGGTAATGAAATATTGATGATAAGAACGATCTTTGAATTGAATGATAACAAAAATATTTTAATTATTGGGTCAAATGAAAAATCGGTATATTATTAAAATATGAAATGAGTTTAGTTCCTTCTCGAATTATTATCATATGCTTTATTTTATTACCCAGGTTATGATTTAATATTTAGTGTTAAAATGTAATTAACTATATACATTTATACCGAGAACTTAAATTCTTGTTTTGAGATTTTGATGCCTAAAATTCTTACATATTCCTAGCCGGATATGGCCTGCATAGTGAACATTTCAGATACACAACAAGTAAACATATATAGGGAATTTTATAATTATTGTTCATTTCTGGCATTTAACAATGAGTACATAGATTAATATTAACATGACAAAAGCAGTAAGACCAACTGTACTTATTTTATGAAAGCTATTGACATCTAAGAAATAATTTCATTATTGGGAAATAATGTTTGCTTTTTTAAGTTTTTTTTTAATCTCCATTTATAGATTAAAAGAAATTATATGGAAGATTTTCTTTTTTGATAGAAAACGATTGGAAGATTTTGTTTACCGATAAACTCATATACAATTAGGGACGGGCCGGATCTGGACCATGTCCAGTTTGGATCCGGTCCGGATCCGTTTGAATATATTGGACCCGGATACGTCAAATTCATTATTTTAGGATCCAGATCCAGATCCAGATCTAACGGATCCCACGGATTCGGGTTCATAAACGGGTTCACGTAATTAACATCAAATTCTTAGTTTCAGCTTCTATACTTGTACATTTCACCTTATTTTAAGTAGTTTACATGCTCATTTAATTATGTTCATGCAATTGGATTTACGTGAATCTCAAATAATATTAATTATCCAATATTTTCGAGGTAAATAATAAATAAAAAAGTACGACTAATATTTAATTACGGATCCAGGTTTCATTGTAAAATTAGGACCCAGATCCGTATCCGTTTTTCTAGACCCGGATTCACGGATCTATAAAATTAAGATCCAGACTCTAAAAAATGGATCTGGATCCACGGATCTGTTGTCATCCCTATATACAATGCATAATAAACTTGGTTATTACACTCATATCAGTTAGAACTAGCAAACGAAGAGTCTCGCCAAATTCCGTATTAGATATGATCTATTTTGAATTCAATATAATTTTATAAATGAAATAAAAAGTAATAATCTTGAAAATATATAAATTATGCTTCTTCAATGTAAAAGATTTTGTACTTTATACTTACAACTTTATTAAAAAAATGTCACAATTAAATATTATTCTTATCATTTTCTATTTTTCTTTGTATTAGTTTTAAAGCCAATACCATAATTGAAAGCATTTATAGTTTCAGGCATTTTCAATTTAGTCATGGCATGCCTGGATAAGACCAAAACTGCATTTTCAGTATAGTATGCCTTAATATATTATGTTGTCTATGGTCAAATATTACATGACATTACTAATATGTAATAATATATCGTATGTATGCACCCTAAAAGAAGGTCACTGATCCGTGTGCAAGTTAACAATTGCTGGAAACTGAAATTTGTGTATGAAATTGAAAAATCAGAAATAGTATAAACATCTTCTATATGTTTTTTAGGTTTATTGCATCCATTAATCACCAAACTTGTTCAAAATAGTCATTTGTCATCCAAAAATTTAAATATGTCAAATACCACATCTAAACTTGTTCAACATAAAATGCATCAATTTGTCATTTCAATGTCACAAGCCAATTTTTAGTTGGTTTGGCTTTTCAAAATATCATTTTTCTGATTTTTCGTTTTACAACAAAATATTAACACGTTACATTGAGAGAGGTAAGCTAGTGTATTTATTGCAAGTTCAGAAGGTATCTAGAACTTTTAAAAGTTTAGGATACTAACTGACTTTTTCGAACAAATCGAGAAGGGTGATTGATGCATAAGACCAAATTTTTATAAGTTTTTATGACTAGTTTTTAGAAGTTTTAGTTTTTGTTATTTATGGAAATAACAACATGAACATATAAAGAGTGTATTGTCTTCTTCTTAATTGGAGGCATAGGATCCCTTCTCCATGGCCAACCTCTTAGAGTAAGAAAGTAGGTCCCTCCTTATTGTCCTTTGGCAATGAAATTAGAGACAATTGTATATGTATATACTCGACATGCATACATGAAACTTTATAACAATACAAACCAAATACATTACATGTGCCTCAAACTTACTAAATTGCCAACATATATATAAGCTTCAAATAATGTCACCACATTTGAGGTTGTTTGGATGCTATCGTCACAATTGAATCCTTACAAGTCTTCATCATTTTTTTGTACATTTACTTTCTTTTAGTTATCCTTCTTTTTTTAGTTAAATCAAGATTATTCACCAGTGAATTTAACATTGTTGACTTTCAATTATCATTCTTTCTATATATGTAGGGCCAGTCAGGCTATACTTTCCTAAACTGTTTTTCTGAAAAGTTTCACTTTCATACTTTTCCTTTAAGTAGTAAGGTTGATTTTGAAAAAAACAAGTCAAGCAGTTCTTGACAAAATAATATGAAGGATTAAACTGCGTTGTTCAAAGATAAAATATTATTTTTATGAAAATTTATGAAAATAACTTATTAAAATATCAACTTAAAAAATAATACTAAACAGACCCGTAATATTTAACATAAAATTCAAACATTGACCTAACCACAATGAATCGGGCTTAGGCAAGAAAAGGACGGTATCTCTTAAGCTAAGCCCGGAGTCCGCCTTGATCAATACCGGACCGAACTGGACTTCAAGTTTAAAATTAGACCCATTGTGTTGAGCCCAAAGCCGCAAAGCACCCAAAACGCAACGTATTGTTATTTGGACCCATTGAATAAGAGCCGTTCGATTAGTTTGACGGCGAGAGGGGGGTAATTCAACGTGTTGCCGTTGATCATCACGAAGCATCTTGACGATAACAGCCGTTCATTTTGCTTAATTCAGCTCCGAGAGAGCAATTGGTCTCGGCCTTCCTCATTCCCCTGTTCATTGTCTCGATTTAGCTGATTCGCTGATTCCTAATTGCTAATCTGTGAAGTTTCTCGCAATGGTATTGTATCACCTCTTCATCTCTTTCTCAAATTAGGTTTTGGCGATTTTAATTATCTTCAGTTTTGCATTTTCATTGCTTAGATCCACTTCAGTAATTTTGTGTTTTATTAGGTTCAAGCTTATCGATCACTGCCTGGGATAAAATTTGGTTTTTTAATCATTGTTGAATGCGTGATTTGTTTGTATATGCCCCCGTGTTGTAGCGTTGTTTATCAGTTAATGAAGTTTGAGTTTAATTTCAGCTTGGAAGCATATGCACTATTGGCTGTGATCTTTTTTAAATTTTGTATGATTCTGTAAGATATTCTGCATCTGTTATCATTGAAATGAAACTTGGGGGAGGATTTTGGTGGCCATGTTTGATATTGTTTCTTATTTACTTTGTAGTTTATGGTGGCAAATGACTTTGCATTTGTCCTTAGAGACTATGAATGGATGGTTTCTTTGCAAGTTGCTGATTCTTTATGTTTAGTTTTTCCTGTTGGTTATTGTCCTGGCTTGACATGGATATCAACCTATAGAGTTCTGGTTGCTTAATAGAATGGCAAGCATGATAAAAATTTTAATCCCCTTCTGTTCATATATTTCGGATTTTCTCCTAATTTTAATTTTGTTTTGTTTTATTTTCTTGTCTGGTGTTGTGGTAATAATTATATGGTGGAATATATCTTTTTTGATTTTGTTTTGGAATTTAATCGTATTGTGTTTTGGGTTCTCACCTATCACATTTTTTTGTTTAAGAAAATTTGTGTTTATTTTAAAATTTATGTGCAGGCACCCATTAGGGGCATTTTTTCGCTGCAAAAAGCTGCTTTGATTCGGCGATATGGTGATAAGACTTGTGTAGGCTTTAGATCATTGAGCACTCAAGCTCCAAGTTCTGGTAGCTCACAGCCTCCACCGCCACCAAAAAGTGCTGGTGGTTCGCAGCCTTCACCTCCTCCAAGTGCTGGTAGCGCACAGCCTACCCCACCTCCACCTCCTCCCGAGAAAACCCATTTTGGTGGCTTGAAAGATGAGGACCGGATCTTTACCAACTTGTACGGTTTGCATGATCCATTTCTCAAAGGTGCCATGAAACGAGGTGACTGGTACAGAACTAAGGATTTGGTTCTCAAAGGTTCTGATTGGATTGTGAGTGAAGTTAAGAAATCTGGCCTTCGTGGGCGAGGTGGTGCTGGTTTTCCATCTGGCCTCAAATGGTCATTCATGCCAAAAACATCTGATGGCCGTCCTTCCTATCTTGTGGTAAATGCAGATGAAAGTGAACCAGGGACTTGCAAAGACAGGGAGATTATGCGTCATGATCCACACAAGCTGTTAGAAGGCTGCTTAATTGCTGGTGTGGGAATGAGAGCCTCTGCTGCTTATATCTACATTAGGGGTGAATATGTAAATGAGCGTCATAACCTCGAAAGAGCAAGAAAAGAAGCTTACGAAGCTGGCTTGTTGGGTAAGAATGCATGCGGGTCTGGCTATGATTTTGATGTCCATATCCACTATGGTGCTGGTGCTTATATTTGTGGTGAAGAGACTGCACTTTTGGAGAGCCTAGAAGGAAAACAGGGAAAACCTAGATTGAAGCCTCCCTTCCCAGCTAATGCTGGATTGTATGGCTGCCCAACTACAGTTACAAATGTGGAAACAGTGGCCGTCTCTCCCACCATTTTGAGACGTGGGCCAGAATGGTTTGCTAGCTTTGGCAGGAAGAATAATTCCGGAACAAAATTGTTTTGTGTGTCAGGTCATGTGAATAAGCCTTGCACAGTCGAGGAGGAGATGAGTATACCTCTAAAAGAGTTGATAGAAAGACACTGTGGAGGTGTTAGAGGCGGATGGGATAATCTACTTGCAGTAATACCTGGGGGATCTTCTGTTCCGTTGCTTCCTAAGCACATATGCGACGATGTGCTTATGGATTATGATGCGCTTAAGGCTGTCACATCAGGACTTGGAACTGCAGCTGTTATTGTGATGGATAAATCTACTGATGTTGTGGATGCAATTGCTAGGCTGTCATACTTCTACAAGCATGAGAGCTGTGGGCAATGCACCCCGTGCAGGGAGGGGACAGGCTGGCTTTGGATGATCATGGAAAGATTAAAGGTTGGGAATGCAAAATTGGAAGAGATAGATATGCTTCAGGAGATAACGAAACAAATTGAAGGCCACACCATCTGTGCATTAGGTGATGCAGCAGCTTGGCCTGTACAAGGCCTCATAAGGCATTTCAGGCCAGAACTCGAAAGAAGAATTAAGGAGCGTGCTGAAAGGGAGTTGCTGGAGGCTGCTGCATAACATATTCTCTACAGGTTACTCCTTGTCTTATGTTTCTAAGATAGACTTAGTCATAGAAAGGGCATGTAATATGATTTACATTGCGAATGTCGCCTTGGTAACTATTGTTGTTAGATTGGTTATAATCTTAGTGTGTTTTTAAATCATGCCAAATCAGTGGCCAACGGTTTGCTTTATTTCTTCAAAAGCTGAACTGTAATAGCTTAGGAAGTAATTGGCTTGCGGCTAGTATGATTTATATGTCAGCGTTTGTTGTACCAGAATGCTTATGCTTGTTATCGAAAATTGATTACTGGGTTATTGTGCTTATGTTTAGTAGAGAGACATGTTTCAAAAGTTCTTTGTTATATATCTCTTTGATAAATATATTGGATATTTATGTGGGATTTGTGTTACCAAAATGTCCGTGTTATTTTTTTTTAAAATTAGATATTATGCAAATGTTTTTAATTTTAGAGGAAAGCCAGAAACAGTTCAATTCTGTTATGTTTTTCTTTGCTCTTCATTTAGTTTGAGTCTTCAGTTCAGTTGGAGATGTGTTTAGTTAATTAGCTTCTTCAAGCTATTTTTTATTGCATTATACCCTGAAACATTTGATGAAGCTGTCAGTATTTTGAGAAGCCATCTAGAGTTTATTTTTTTGTAGTAGGAAAGCCAATGATGTGGTGTTGTTTTTGAGATCCCAAGCATTTTTAGACATAACTTTGTGTTTAGGCTTGCCTTGAAGGGTAAACTAGGTATAGAACTTTGACCGAGGATGATATTGGACTTGTTGTGCCCATAGTTGTTAATGGCGCTAGGGGGCCAGGTGTCACAGCCTAGGTATGCAAGGTGCAAAGATGATGTTAGATTCATGAATAGAATTATATTAAGCTTTAACAACTCTGCAGTTGAGGCTTTTCCTCATCTTTATTTAGTGCGGCTTTTCTTAGGTTGTTTGGGAAGAAATGCTGCACATATTCATATCTTGAGATGGAAAAATGGAGTCGGGGATTAATAGATTTTTGTACAAGGGTTACTGGTAAAAGCCAGGCTATGTTGTGTTGTGAATAGTAGAATATTGGGTAGTTATCTTTTGGAGTGTTATACTTTTGTTTCTAGAATGTGTTTTAGCGGTTGTTTATAGTTTCTTCTTCAGCCAATTGCTGTTGGTTTCGTATTGTTTTGGCTTTACACAAAACTCTAAACTGTAATAAATTCTTTATGCAAATGTTAAGCATATTGGTTTATTAATGATGATTTCTTGGTAATCTTTCCCTGCATTATTCATATGAGTGAAAAATTGATTGATTTGCTATCTTTGTGCAGGAAAATGGCCAGCAATGGTGGCGTTGTCGAATAACTGAACTCTCTTGCCTGTTCAGAATGGTGGTTAGTTGACTCTGGACTATGGAATCAGATTTTATTGGCTCTCTCTTTGTTTTAAAGTTGTATCTAAACGACTGCACCGGCAAAATAATAATTTGGCTAGGAACCAATGATTTCTTGGTTATTTGCGCATTTCCGCTTTCTCAGGAACATTTTGATACAAAAAGTGAGGAAAACACACAGTTAATGAAACTTTTATTTGACTCTGATGAAATGAATATTTATGAGTTTGCATTGAAGTTTTAGATTCATTTGCTTTGCTTCTCGCATTCTCTATCTTGTGATTTGGCACTACAAATTTAAGCTTCAGCCTATTTATAAGTCATTTAGTTTACGCACTTGGATAAATGATTTGCTAACATGATATATAAACTTCTTAAAGCTTTAAATCTTGACTATAAGTAAATGAAATTTTTTACGCATAACCGACATTGTCAAATCATTCTGTTTTCCATTGTCAGTCGCCTCTTTTCGTTTGCTGACTTCTGATATTCAAGTTCTGGACCTTTTTTTCTTAAAGAAGCTTCCAAGTTTGGAGGTAGTGGATATCAATTCTGTATTATATGCTTTACTCATTTCTGTAGAAGAAATTTCAAACAATTAGAATGCAAAAGTGTTAACAGTTCGATGTTTCATTGAAGTATATCCCCTATAATTTGATTGTTTTGATTCATGCAGATGTTTAAGCTTTTCTTAGTGTAAAATCCACACAACCACTCGAAGAATTCATAACCATAATTGCTAGTGGCCACAAAAAATACCTTATAGCTATTAATTTCACAAGACCGATGGAAAATCACAATTAAACATTTAAAATACAAATAAAAGTAAAACTACAAATTCCACCCTTGGCTCACATATTTAGCCCATGACAGTAGAACTTCTGGTGGGTGATTTGATCAATTTTCTCTGCCATTCGAGGCGTTAAATAATTTTTCCAATCCCCAGTCTTACCTTTCCTAAAGAATGACGCATTTGAAAACGATTTAACACCATCATTTACGCTGTTCTCTGTAGTCTTGTTAACGTTCAAACTGCTCAAATTCTCGAAACTACATAACCGAATAATTCTATCCACAGTTCCATTTGTTTCTTCATCTACTGAGAAACCGCAACCCATAAAATCAGCTATTTTCTTAGCATAAAATGAAGTTTCGTTCTTCAAATCTTCATACTTCAGAAACAACACTCTCTCGGGTAACTCCAAACCCGCCTTCCAATATCCCAAAACATGATCCCAATAAGGACCGTTGAATGAAATTCCATTGCAAAACAACTCACACCCGTCCTCGAAAGGCACCATGTCGAAGCGCTTAGAAGCGAAGAAAAACTGGGAGACAAGAACATCCTTCGGGTCCCTACAGATATAAATGAGTTTCGAATCGGAGTTCAGTACCGATTCGGGCAAGGACGAAAAAGGAACATGGGTGTGGATCAATGGATTCCGAGGGTCTCTAGTTTTACCTTTAGCAAAGAAGTCTTCGATGTAAGGAACGAGATCCTGCGGCGATTTTGAGAGTAAAGGCGATTCCGAATCGCCGTTCATGTACTGCGATCTTGTGAGGATCGCAAATGACAGAGCCTTAAGCCAAGTCGTGCCGCATTTCGGAAAGGTGCAAAGGAAGATATCAGTGGGCTGAGGTTTGAAGTTTTTCTGAAACGAAACGATACCTTTGATCAAGCGTTTCGGGTACCAAATTCCTTGGAAGTTGTAAAAAGACACTGAAGGTGACCAGCTTTGAGCTTGTTGAAGCTCTGAAATCTTCATTTCTGCATCTTC
>CATIWQ010235914.1:0-10124 GCA_949673415.1 Euphorbia schlechtendalii
CAACTTATCTTTCTTTATAAAAAATTCTAAAGATATAAATTATGTTTTTGATATAGTAAGACATATAATCAGGCAAAATGTAATTTAAATAAAACTGAAACTCTTTCATATTAAATTGCATAGAAATTAACCAACTATATATGCTTTTGAAAAACTAAATCACTTTAGTAAAAGAAACATAGCTCACTTAAAAAATTAGGGAAAACTTCCAAATGAAAAAATTCTAAAATTTTGGTGGAATTACATTAAAGCTATTCAAAGAGATTAAGAAGTTGTGAGCCTGATACCCCTATTTGGAAAATGGTAAGCGACAATATGCTTCAGCTTCTGGCTGAAACTATAATAGCCTTACAACAAAAAGAACAAGTAAAATAAAAGCTCAACTAAGAAGAATTTCTTCACAATCCAAGATCATTTAAGCAATGTAAAGAATTCAATGAACTCATTAAAACGTAAATTCACATTTTAACTACAAGTATGAACATGAAACTTACATATCTACATTTATATTGCAACTATGAATTAGCCAAACAGGAAAAAGAAATCTAAGTAAGGGCTTGTTGTTTCTCAATTATTTTAAACTTACATATCATACTAGAATCTGAAAGCTATCTAATTAACAAGAATGCTCTACTTTTTGGAATAGATCATCAAGGTAACAGATTCCTACAATAAAAGAAAGTTTATTGACCTATCGACAATGAAAAGAAACTAGAAAACCAACAACTAAATAAAATTGAGTATAAGAATCAATTCCATTAAACATTGAAGGGAAAATTATATAATTTCGCTATCACACAATTCTTCTGATAAATCTGAAGCAAAAACATCATTGATGAAATTAAAATTAATGATGGTATTTATTGTTCCTAATGAGGCAAGAAATAATCAAACAAAAGTAAAAGGAGAAGCTAAAGCAACATTATATCGCCATCTTGAATTTTTTTGGGTTTGGAGTTTTACCTGAAATTTTTCAAAGAACTAAGTACTGAAGCAACCTAAAAGCTTTTAAATGTTTTTGGTAAAAAAATCTTACCTGAAATTCACTATTCAGCAACATAATTTTACATCTGTACAAGAAAGAAAAAACTATAAGATTAACTACATGAGAAGAAGCTGAAACGTTAAAAGAAGAAAAAACTGAAGAAGGAAAAGAAGAAGAAGCTGAAACGTTAAAAGAAGAAGAAACTGAAGAAGAAGAAGAAGAAGAAGAAGAAGAAGAAGAAGAAGAAGAGTAACAAGATTAACAAGAAGAAGAATTAAGGGGAGAAGACAAACCTTTGGGAGGATGAGATGGGGAATCAGGTATGAGAGAGTAAAAGAAATTCAAATATCATAATAATTTATTAAGATATTAGAGGCGACTTTGAAAACGGACGCTGAATTCCCCCCAAAACGTACTGCGAGTGGGATACTTTTGAGAAACTTTTCATTTTTTATGCTATGCCAATGCAAATGTCTTCCAAGTTAAAATTTGACGTTAGTCCTTCTCTAATAGCGTCAACAAAAGTCGCCTCAAATATTATTTGCCTCTATGTTGACGCAATTTTGCTGCATATATATCACTAAATTTTTATAACAGTTTTTAACTCTAAGTCAACTCAATGTTGTCGCTAATAGAGACAGATTTTATGTCGAAGCTAGTTTTGGACGCTAATTATTAATTTTCTTGTAGTGTCATATTCATAACTTCACGTGCTTTAGCTTTACCCTTGTTAATAGTATTAAGCCAGGTAGCTACACGCCTCCTCATAGGCGAGTGGAAGCCCTCTTACTCTCTCCATTCGAGGTAGAGCCTCTAAAGCGACTAACCTAGGTGCAGCTGGTGAGTGACCCATCTCTACATCTAATCTCTACCAAGCTGACTAGGAACTAGAAGTGGCCTTGGAACTTTCTACTCACTCGCTAGTCGCAAAATTCATGTTTGACATGTTTCTTTCAACTCGATAGATCATCCTAAGGGGAGAGACACAGTCAGTACGATCTACATTTAATGGTAGCTCAAAGAATTGTCAATATCGCTCTATTATCTCATCAAACTCTTTATTCAATTGGCTACTAGTTATAGACGGCGAGCTTGACATCACTATTAACATCCTAAGTAGTTAAAATAGATCCTAAAGCATCTACAATTTGTTCGAGGACACAAACAATATTCAAACTATTCATATCAACTAGACAAATTGAAAACCAAAGATGGTCACGATTTTATAAACGGTTCATAAAATCTGGAAAATCATGTTCAAAGAAGGCAACTAGAACATGAACAGTAAACATCCAAAACTAAGGATTTCAAAATCAAAGTCAAAAGTAAATCAACATACTCAGAAAAAAAATTTAAAGTATTGAAGCATGCCAAGATCAAACAATCAAACCAAAAGATGAACATTCATCCAAGCATTTTTGCAAATTATAAATGATGATGAATAGTAAAAATGTCAAATCAATTTAGTAAGATGAAAGAAGATACAAGAAAATTTAAGAAACTTACTTGTAGAAGATGGAAAAGGATTGACGTAGAAATGAAAACTTTGTTCGTCGAAGAACTTGAAAGTAGCATAAATTTACGATCTTACTGAAAAGAGAAGAAGAAGTTTCAGAGAAGGTAAAATGAAGGGGAGAGAAGATGAAACCCTTAAATAAGGAATTAAGGTGAAAATTGAAGAGACGCCTCTTCCTTGTGCAACAGGTAACTCAATCTCAACCCTGCGTTCAAATTTGAAAAGTTTCAAATGATTACAATTGGTGCTCAAACATGTGACTAAAAATCCTAGAAGCATTCCTTAAATGCTTCTTGTTGTTTTACCTTACAAAGAGACCGCCTAATTCAGGCGGATCCAGATGGTTGAAGTTTAAAAGAAACTTCACATCACTTATGGAGGGACTTCTAATAACTTGGTAACATATCACTAAGTGTGTGCATGACATCTTTGATATCCAAGTGGATACAACTGCCTCAATATGTCAAGAAGACTAGGTCTAAATTTATCTTTACAAGAAGATAAGGTTAGGTGGATGGTTACTGCCTGGAAGGTCTGCGTTAAATAAAGGATAGAATCCAACAAAGATTCTACTTCCTAGGCTTTCTCCACAAGAAAATCAATCTACCCTAATCAGGATTCTCGTACAAGATCAAATTTTATCATATTGAGGAGATAATGATATAATTAGGCAAGAGTCCTATTTGAGATATAACTTCTCCTTTTAACCGATTTAGTAGTTACTCAAGCGTATAAAAGGCCCTCTTGGGTTGTCATTCAAAGGTATGTTATTTTAAACTCTAAAACTCTTTGTCTCCTCTCTTAATTCCGATCTAATTTAAGCATCAAAGAGGCTACATCGATCACCCGGCTAGTCCTCATAGCAAGCCCTTTTATTTTGCAAGAACCTCTGTCGTGAAGAGGAGACCAGTAATATTGGAGAACGACAGAGATTGATATGTAAATAGAATCTCGTTGACCAATCTTTCGTCTAATGTCACAACCCTCTTTCTTATCATCTTGTTCACAGCCTTATATGTTTATTTTTTTTTTGAAAACCAGCCTTATATGTTTATAAGTTGATTATTACCTTTATATAAAAGTCAACACTAATATATGGCAAATTACATAATTATTTAAGCATTTATTACATATTTAACCTACTCTTTTTCAAAGGTTAGGAGGGGATTAGGATACTTATTTATTAGCAACAATGTAAGTGTAGTGACTTTCATTTGTCATGAAGTTTTTACTGTACGTAGAAGCATAAATTCATATGATATTGGAGTACTATATACTGATAGACATAATGTAGTGGAATATGTGCAAGATAAAGAAAACTAAAACATTAATGCGTTTCCCCAATTCTTAAAGTAATAAATATGTAGGGAACAGAGCTTTTATGCTGTGGACATAAATTGAAATTAAATGTTGTAAATTTTAGGAAACTAAACATATAATGAAGATGGTTAAACAGATTTAATTATGGTGACAAGTAAGTTTAATAAAATGAGGCATCATTTGATATTAATGAGCCGGTAAATAACATATAAATCTATCAAATTTATATGTATGGACGTCCACAAGGAGGTCAATATTAATGTATATAGGATTGAGATTTAAATCATTCGGTGCATTTGATGCGTATATGCTCATGGCACTGTTTTAACCACATTTAATATTTATAACTCTTTAGTTTCCTATAAAAATAACTTGTTATATTGGTGCTCTGTGTAGTTGGAATTTACTTTTTTGTTGATTTAAAATTCAATTCAATTTGTATGATTATAAATTTACATTAAAATAAATAGTTGAGTTTAATTCATAGAAATTGATTAAAACAGTACCTTTGAATTATGTTTAAACTTTTACATTTACGGAAAACGGAATTTTACTCAAGCATTTTAAGTAATATTGCACCAATGTCTCGAAAGAAGAAAAACATAATACAACTTTGTTTTTCAAATGTCAAAATATAAAATAATATTACAGGTGTATATACACATTCTCTCACTTTAAATGAATTTTTTTTATCTTAAAACCAATCAAAACATAGTACAGTTTTTTTGGCATTGGCATTTATATTCAAGCTGTTTTATATTTAGTTGTAAAACAAAATCCATGTTAAGATATTTTCAAATGATATTTGTTTGACACAATTAGTAGATCGGTATAAGCATATGAGATATTACAAGATGAGCACATTGTATCCAGTATAAAGTGCACACATCACCCACTTTATACCCCTCTTATATATAGCTTCAGAGAATTCTACAAGCGTGTTTTATACCTGGTATAACAGCTGTATATAGCATCACAACTTTATAATGTCTACATACTTAGTTATAGTGAATTATAAGTGAGTAAAACAAACAAACAAAAAATTTTGAAATCAAATATCAAAATAAGTAAATGTTTGTAAAATATGATCATTCAATATAAAATATTTTAAAGAAAAGAAAGAAAAAAATGAATAGCTAGAAAAAAATATTTACATATATGATGTGTATTTCCCTAAAAATACTAAGAATATTTTCCTTGGCCATTTAAATAATAAATTGAAGTTGAGACTTTCAGCATGTGTTTCACATTAGAAGACCAAAGTGAAGTGTGCACCTGACTTTAGACTTGTGTGTATTTTAAATGTGGGCCTTAAGCCCATATACTAATTGTTAAACTCTAGTGCCAGACAACAATGCCCAAAATCTTTCTGCCGTGCTGCATTTATCAGGAGTTTCAACTTTAATTAATTTTGTGTAACTATGCGTAAATAACGGTATTTTAAAAATCGAGTTAGCGGTCTCCTAAACGGGACTATGCAGAATTAAACGACATAAATCAAAAGAATTTTCATTTAATATTTTTCTCTATTTTAAAAATCGGCCTAGGCAGCCGATTAAGCGGCGCTTATGCAAGAATTTTTGAAATTACATAAATTTTGTTCTTTTAACAAATTTTGCTCTTTCAGTTTTACATAATTATGTTTGGAATCAATATTTTCGAAAAAACCAAATAGAATTCAATTTAATTTATGTAAAATATTAGTAACTAATCTACAAAGTATTGGATTCCTTAAAAAAGTTTAAACCACAATTATTATAATCTTACGATTCGATTCGATAAAATCCCAAATCGATTCGAACCTATGGGTAGAATTTTAATTCACCCTGAATCTTACGATTCAATACCTATTCAGTAGTGAATCGATCAAATCTTATGATTCTGCCGATTTGGCCGATTCATGAACTATAGCAATTAAAACATGATAGAAGCATATTATTTCAAAGATAAAAATAATAAGATTTTACTTAAGGTAGTGAAAGTCTATCACCCCACCAATTGCTAATTTTACTTTTGAAATATAAAAATCGAACCTAAATTAAAAAAATATATTATCATTAATTTTTTATTAGGATTATAAAAGCAAAATTTTGAATTTTAAGTAATTGTGAAGCTACATAATTTTCTTAAAATTAAACTTGCATGTCAATACTAAAATTTAATGATGTCTTTAAGTTGAACATGTTAAATGTTTTGCTTTTATATATTATGAAACTAAACTGAATCTCACGAATCTTAATTCACAAAATTTTGATTCGGATTTTCGATTCAAATCCTGATTTGACAATTATGGTTCAAACACAGAGATTTACAGCACAAGTTTCACATTACAATTGTAGTTGGGCGTATTTTAAAAAATGGTCCTTAAGCCTAGATATTAATTTTTAAACTCTATATTCAATAACAATGAAATGAGTCATGGATATCAGACAACAAAGCCCAAAATAATTGTGCTGTTCTGCTCATATAGGAGTTTCAACTTTGGTTACATACAATCTTTACATTTGATGTCTCTAAATTTATTACTATAAAAATACTATATTTTTTTTACAAATTGCTCACTGAAACATTTTTTTTTGAAAAATAAAAATCAATTCGTTTTCCATATATAAAAGTGATAAATGTTATAAGTTTATCACTATTGCCTTTTATAAGTTTATTACTATTGCCTTCTAATAATTTTATTTTGGGAAGACAATAAAGATGCTGAAATTGTACCGGGGATGCCTTCCAATATTGAATTTTCTGATGTTTAATAAAATGTGACAGTTTTCATCAATTGTCACCGTGAACTTTAAAATATCTTAACATTCTTCATAAACTTTGTAAAAGTACACTCGTCAATCCACTCAGTGCTACGTGTCACAATTTGATTGGTTTAACTTTTCAAATATATCAAAATATTACTCCCTCCGTATATTAAATATTGTTATATTAGAGGGATTTTGATTTCTCTTTTTAATTGTCATTTAAAATTTCAAATGTACTTTTTCTTTAAATTTCAATTCCTACCCCTATTAATTTGTTCTACTTTCTAGATAACCATAATATCCAATAACAAGATGAGAAGACTATAGGAATCAATATTTAAACATATTAATGAAGACTTGAAAATAAAGTATGACATTTATGTAAGGGTAAATTAGTAAATCAACTCATTCGGTTAATTGTTATCTTAAAAACTGAGGTAAAAACGACAATATTTAGTAGACGTAGGGAGTATTTTTTTTCTTTCTCCAATCAAAATGTAACCCTTGAACCCAATTTAAAGATTGCTCAGCAATATAGATTTAAAATTTTTGATAATGTAAATTAGAAGGACAAAAATCTATAACTGAGTAGTAGTTAGAATTTAACTTGAGTTAATTAAATTTAATTAAGGTTAATTTATCTAATCTTATTGACCTAAGTAACTAGTCTATTTAGCTAACACTGCTGTTGAGAAAAGATACTCAGCACGGTAGAATAGAAGTTAACTCAGCCTCTTACATTTTGTACTTGCATGCTGAGTGAAATGAGTTATTCTATTATAACGCACATGCTTTTAACTTTTTATTCCTAGAATGGAATGTTCCTATTTGATGCTTATTAAGTTTTAAGATGATCTAATGCTGAAATCATAAAAGAATAATTATGTGGCCCAAGAGAAAAGCTGTCAGTACGAAATGTTCGTATGTAAATGCTAAAGTCCAAGAAAAATGGACCGTCTTACCGCATTTCAGAAAGAGTCATGCCATTTGGCTACTACCAATACTTCAAGCATATCAGAGAAAGTCACATAGCAACGCGTTCCATATCTCACAAGTTAGATTGAATCAGATTTGAAGATCAAGAATTGACTAGAAATTCTTTCAACGTTTTAATCTAGCAAATTAATGGTTTAAATTCTCACATCAACGATTAGAAATCTTTCTCACAACGAATACAAATCTGTCTCAAACAGGAGGACTATTGAAGACCTTACAAGAAGATTCATTGAAGATTAAACAAGTTGAAGGACTAGTTTGCAACGACTACTTCAATCCTTTTTTTATAAATAGAGATTAAAGGCAACAGTTCAAACTTAGCGAATACATCTAGAATTTCCTAAGTGCTAAAAATATGTGCAAGCATACTCAGCAATCAAGAAATTACCAAAATAGAAGAGCTATTGCAAATTCACATTTTATTCTTTGCAAAGTTAGTTAGATCTATTAGACTTAAACTGAACTGGATTTATTAACCTTTTACTGACTTAAATGAACTTAAATTAAAATTACCAGTCTTCAAATATATTTTAAAAGAATATTATCTAGTTAAATTTTCTAACCAAAAATTAGTTTCTACAATGTTTTCAATACAAATAAAATTTCTCAAATTTATGAAATTAAAAGATTTTATATGGATTTGAAAGATCACTTTCCAAATAAGTGTTGATTTTTAGAAAAATTCATTCAATAAATAAAAATTACTCGATAATAATAAGAATGATTTACAAAAGTACACGTCCATAATAATACAAAATATATTTAAATTAATGTTTTTTACATTTAATTTATAACGATTATGATGAAAATAAATAAACATGACATTTTTTTTTGTTTAAAAAAAACATGATATTTTTTTCTTATAAGATTAAATTCATTTTCAATGTAGTCGAATCTAATATTTTATGTTGATTTTAGTAAAATGATGACATGTCAATAGTAACTTACAATAAATCATACGTATTATAATGGGATGTCACCTACAAGTATATGTCTGACAATGAATAAAATTAAACTTCATTTATGAAATAGAGAAAATAATGATAATTGATGTATTATGAATAAAATCAAATTGAACCTTAAAATAAGAGAATTGTTAAATAACGATTACTGGGTAGATAAATAGTATGAAATTAAATTAATATGCTCACCTTTATGAAAACTGACAATGTCAAATCTTAACAAAAGGGTAAAAAAAATTTGAATAATCAATGATCACAATGAAATCGATATTTCTCATGTATTATTTCAATCTTCTCTTATGTATTTGTATCCTAAACAAGGAAATTAAATTGATATTCGAATTAAAAGTTTTGTTATTTGTAGGAAAATAGTAATGTATGAAATGACGCGCTGTCCCTCAATAATATTTTAATTGGTGTTGAACCCATTTACAGCACGAGACACATATTGGACACAACAACCAATGAAAACGGACAAAATAATTATGTTTTATAATACAAATAGACCAATGTCCTTATATCTTAAAACTACTAATGGCATATTTTAGAAACTAATTAATTTTTATTTTCGTTAAATAGTTTTTTTAATTACGTGCAAGCAAAGGACTACAAATATAAACCATATTTAACTATGTTTACAATTTGAATTTTTCGACAAATATAATATTATTAGGTAGAGACTTGCTATTATTCATTTTTTTTAGAGAAAATCGATATTTTTTCTCCATTATGAGATGAATTAATTTAGTAAGTCAAATTGAAACTAAATTTCCACTTTTGTTTAAAGTATTCCAGCTTCATCTAATTATTGAAACTGAATTCTCATTCAAATGTGAAATTGATGACATTTTTTCAAAAAAAAAAGCTTTATTATTAAATTTAGAAATTTCGAATGTAAAACCGGAAAATGATACAAAGAATCAGGTGTTAAACAACCTTCTTTCTCATAAATGATATGTGTCTCAAATTGAATTAAAATAATATAAAGTAATAGCATTTGGAACACACATCCTATATGGGGGAGAAGAGTGTTCAAATCCGATTCTTTTTATAATTTATTTCCTTATAACCTTTAAGAAATACCATATAAAAATTGAGTCTGCTGTAATATAAAGAACATAAGCAATAATGATGATGATGATTAAATAATAGATAATATCAGGTCACATTTGAATTTTGTAGATGCTTAGGCTTGTTTTTGAAAAAATTATTCGAAGTAATGGAATTATAAAGGGGAAGTTATATAAATGGGCTGAAAGCTACGAATAATTTCAGCCCAAGTTTTGTGTCCTAACTTATTTGACAAATTAAGTTTCATATTTACCTTCTATACGCTCCAAAGTTTCTGTGTTCATCTCCATTACCTTCTACGTTTGTTTTTTAATTTTCTTATCTTATTTCGTCATTATCTCTTAAACTGCTCATTTTTTTGACATGATGCTTTACAGTTTTTTATTCGTCTCATTTTTATCTTCGAAACGCCATCCATTGTGATATACTTTTTCAAAAATATTTTTTCAACTGGTAAGAAACTGGTATATAAGTGGTATGTAACTGGTAGGATAAACAAGAAGTGTCAATTTTGTTATGAAAGT
>CATIWQ010235919.1:0-14674 GCA_949673415.1 Euphorbia schlechtendalii
ATAATACTTTGAAATTGATCAATAAAGGATGAGGGTATTAAGAGTGAAAAAATCAAAAGAAAGAGAGGATAATCAATGAGTTATGCAAAAGGTGAGGAATGGTACGGAGCAAAAACTGCAACCATTCAATGAGTGAAAAAAGAAAAGAAAGCATAGCATGAAAAATGGGTGCAAAGTACAAAGTACTTCAAGAACATATGCTTAAAAGAAAAAAATGAGAGAGTGGTATGGAGCATAAAATGCAACCACTTAAAAAAGGGAAGAGTGGTATGGAGCATAAAATGCAACCATTGAGAGTGTTTTAGCATCCTAGGTTACCTAAAAATGCCTTGAGAAAAATTAATCAAAGAGTTCTTTCTATGTCCTTTATACTTTATACTATGCTTAAGAGAAGGTAATATTTGAGTATGTATATAACGCTTATATGAAGATGCAAATCGGTTGACTCTCCATTAAGAGCAAATGTATGTAACTAAACTATATAAATTGCACATTACTAATTTGTGGGAAATTTCAAACTTCTACTTGAAATCTTTTGCAACGTGGAATGTGGTACTCATTGCAATAGTCTTTCGCCAAATGAGGTACGAACTTGTTTACCAATTTATACACTTTTGTTGAATTTACCTTGAGGACAAGGCAAAAGTTAAGTGTGGGGGTATGATAAGTGTAAAATTACACTTTTTTTCATATTAATTTTATACACTAAACACAATAGTTTAAGTCATTTTTATACTTCATATAAAAGATTTCACGTGGTATGTAGTTGGTTTTGATGCAAATGCAGATACTAGGTAAATCTTGGGAGTAAAATTATCTAAAGTGGAATTCTATGAAAAAAGAGTGAAAAAGGTGCGTGGAACTTAAAGATTCTGCTTAGGATCGAAGCTATCAAAGATCGATGAAGTTACAAGGAGAATTCTGAAGAAAAATGCAATTCACGATCGCGATAACCATTCGCGGTTTTGACTTGTTCTTCTTCAAAATTGAAATCTACCAATAAAAGATTCACGGTCGTGACTTGTATATCACGGTCGTGACTTGGACGGTTTTCTAGTTTAATCTTCTTAACTACCAACCACTAGATAAGAACAATCAACCGCCATCAACTACCAACGAATAGACACCTATCAAAAATCAACCAATCATGAAAAGGTACCTATCCATTGCGGATTAGGTTAAAGCTTCACAACTAACCACAATGAAGTGATGCAATCATTCACCATTGGACACAGCTCTTCATATGGATAGATGCAACCCTTGGAACTCTATAAATAGGGTTCCAAACCTTACAATTTCGTGCAATCAAGCAAAGGGAAATCATTAGAGTGTATGAGAGAGATATAGTGTGTGTATAGATAGAGAATTCGCTATGTTCATAAGTGTTAACGAGAAAATGTTTAAGTGATTCCAATCCTTGTTTAAATCACTAGATTTCTCTATATTCTTGAGTTATTGTTGTATAAGTGTACTTTCAAATCACTTATCAATAAAATTTTTCTTTCTTCAATATTTGTATGTTCTACATTCGCAAAGAATAGCATCCTAGCAGAGGTTCTGTATAAGCAGAGACCGAATTTAAAGTAGACGCAGGAATTGCGAGAATTGACAACTCCCATTAAAGAGTGGATACGGTTTGATTAACTTTAGCTTTCACTTGCATACCTTACAACTTTGCTTTGCTTTCTACTTATACATTCTATTTCGAAGTTTATGATATGTCTATGTGTCATAATGCGTATTTCGTGTTAAGTCTTTTATATTAATCAAGTTATATGCGTTGGAGTTAATTTTAAGCGTAGTTTCGGGGTTAATAATATCGTGTATAATCACTGGATATGTGATATAATGCTGTTTAGTGAGCCAACATTTTTGGAATGGTAACTTGCTAAATGTGGCTATGAGAGAGTGACCCGTACTAAGCATAGTATTGACATTGTCCAGGTTTATATAATTGTCTTAATTCGTTTGCCCTAGGTTTAGAAAAGTTATTTCATGTGTTGCTCTACAGCGAATAATTGAACATCTGGATATTTTGAACCTAGTCTGTTAGATTAGTTTAGTAAATCGTAACATCTTTGTTGAACTTGCATGTTTTCTCTGCTATCCTTATTTCATAGGGAAAATCTATATATTTAGATTATCTAATCTTTCATATCTATATTTACTCATTCTTCATTCTAGCCCTCCTATCCAAAATATCAAATCTATTTTATTTTCTTTATATTGTCTTCCTTATTGATCTTTAGACTTGGTTCCTTCCCTGTGGGTTCGATATCATTTAAAACTACATCGTAACTGTATACTTGCAGTTATCATCATTTTTCTATTTGATAACAGGTACTGACAACACCTATACTTTACGTGAACAAGTTTTTGGTGCCATTAATATATAGCCAAATCTTGCGAATATATAGAGAAATCTTGCGAACACGAGAGGAGAGACTACGCATGAATGGAATACCTTTTGCCTCAGCGATAAGTTCCATCATGTATGCTATGGTATGCACTCGGTCTGTCATCTCACATGCTTTGAGCATCACGAGCAGATTTCAATCTGACCTTGGTGAGAAGCACATTGATTGCTGTTAAATCTATCCTCAAGTACTTACATATGACTAAGGATGTGTTTATAATATATGGAGAAGGTGATCTCACTTTAAAGGGATACACTAACGTGACATTTCTATCTAACAGGGATGATTATAAGTCTTAGTTGAGTTATGTGTTTATGTTAAATAAAGGGGCAATTGTTTAGAAAAGTTTCAAACTAGATACAACTGCCGAATTCAACCATAAAATCTGAGTACATAGCTTCTTCAGAAGCGTCTAACCAAGCTTTCTTGCTTAAGGGATTTATTGGTGATCTCGGTGTGGTGTCCAGCATTGTAAATCCAATAGCGGTCTATTGCGATAACAATGGGGCTATTGCTCAAGCAAAAAAACCATGGTATTGTAAAAAAAATGGACAGGTACTTAGAAAATGCCATCTCATTCAGGAGATATTATCCAAGAAAGATATAAATTTATAATACATCCCGACAGATTAGAATCTAGCGAATGTTCTAACTAAACCATTGACTCAAGTTAAACATGACCAGCATGTTAACGAATATGGAATGAGGCACATGGGCAATTAGCTCTAGTGCAAGTGGGAGATTGTTAGACATGATGTATGCCCTAGAGGTAATTAGGATGATATATCTTTATTAGCTATAATGTACAAACAGTTTTGAATTATTATTAATAATAATTAAGGCATCTTTGTTGCTTATCAGTGCTTTCTATTTATTTATGTATCTCGCTGGTATCATATATGTATAGTATAAAATATGTATATGCGCATTGATGAGATAAATTCCATGAATACTTCATAGCGTAAAAGTGAGAGGACATAGTGGGAGCTATGTGGTGTGAGAACTACACATGCGTGTTAGTATGAATAGTTTAAAGATCCCTAGTCATAGTTTCATTGAGAGTGGACATCAATTGAACGGACAGACTAGCATGTGTAGGCTTACTCCTTGGATTAGATCCAAGCAGCCGATCTCACGAGCTGAATGTGGTACCTTGAGTTAACACATGGATGTATTCGGGGTAATACATTAGAGACCACTATAAAACAGACACCCATAAATAACTATATCCATGTATTGGTGTCATGTCTTATTGCAGTAGTAGTACAAGTATCCTCAAACCTGAGATACTAGTTACCTTGTGTAGGATTTGTTATACTTTGGGTCATACTTATTCATACCCTGGAGATTAGGATGACATAGGTGATTACAGGTATAGTGATGATCACATGTTGGTAAGTGAAGTAGTCAAGATGGGATCCATCGCTCCTGATATAGTGATATAATGGGAGATGTACCTTAGGGCCCCTTGTTGAAGTAACACACTCATAAACATCTGAGCAGAGTATAAGATTGATAAAATGGTTTTCTAGTCAATCTTGATACATAATGGTTGAGGTGTGTTCTTCGTGAATAAGTCTAATACCAGGATACCTAGGATTATTACATGAGCTAACACTTATTCCGAGCTCAATAAACTAGATGGTACTTAAACTGGTGGAAGGAGTGTATTGTATTGGTTACTACTAGAGCATCGGATCAAGTTATAAGCACATGAAGTTCCAAGTATCGGGGGATCATACGCCTTTGCTAGAAAGCCCATTTGATCATCTAGAGCTATTGGGTTACATATCGGTCTGGAACACTGAGCCTAAAGGTTCCAAGATGGGAAGCCAAGTTTAGGTTAACCTCTAGCGGCTCAATACTTTGGGATCCTATGAGGTCACACTCTTTGGGACTTTATCGGACTATGTAAAGAACCTATAGACTTTGTTTATACTGAAAAAATAAGTTGTCAAATTCTTTATTCACCATGACCCGAGCGCATAACCCGATAAGGGTGGGATGACATTGTTCCCATCCCACCTAGTAATTAAAGGGGAGTCTTACAATCCCACGTTTCCCTATAAATAGGCCTCCAGCTCCTCTCTTTATTTACACACATATTCTTCAGCTCAACTTTTTCTCTCTAAGTTCGACATCTATCTTCATTCGTTGTATGAGATCCTCCACAAGTTCTCCAAATAATCGAAGAATCCTTTTGAAGGCTCTTTCAAAAGTGAGCCTTCTCAGTTATTTTCAGGTTAGTCTTCCAGCTGTCTAGCAGCTGTTGTTTATTAAGGGGTCTTCCTCAACAAGGTTTTGGCGGTGAAGACTGTGTGGATCAATCATAGAGGCTCTCCTAGTTTGGAAGGTCATTTTAACGAAGTTCTATCGAATTGCTCTATGGGAACACCGTCACCAAAAAGAGAGAAAGCACGCATCAACTAGTACTAAACTTAGATGCTAGGTTTCTTTTATAAGCTTTATAAACCTAAAAGCATCTATGGAAAATTTTAACCTAGATTATATCAATCATGACATGCTTAGGAGATCTTTAGATTAACTTTAAGTTTTGAAATTCCATCTTGCAACATTTGCTTGTTCAATTACTATTTTAATTAACCAGCAGTGGTATCAGAGCTTATCTTATGATATGCATGATTGATAATAATGAGTTAAAATGATATTTTCTATGAATTGATTATAGTATACTATGCATGACTTAGAGTTCAATTCCTGTTATAGAAAATGATGTGCTAACTAGATTAAGGTTTTGCTCAAACTTAGTCTAGATGATTATCATATAAACTTGGTCTAGGTGATTATTATATAAATCTGGAGCTGGGTGCACCATATGAGAAGTAGAAGGTCCCCCTGTTCTAGGTTGACAAGTCGGACCGCCAAAGTTAATTGTGGCCTCTAGATTGGATGCCACATCATGAACCCTCTCGATGTGCTGATAAATAAGCGATGCCAGTTGGTGGCTATTTGCAAAGGCTGTCAGGGTAGCTGCAATCTCGGCGCTGACCAATGACCTATATGTCTACTGAGAGTTCTATTTCGTAAGAAATGGATGATCCTTCCCCGCAACTTTATCTCATGGATCGGCCTTGCTATCAAAATTAAAAGATGCACGTTGAACTGAGTCCAAATCTAAACTCGATTCTTTACTTGAGTCAATGTGCGGAACCCCCTCCTAATTGGCCATGATCGGAGAAATAAAGACCAAGCAGTGAGCATGCCTTTTCCAAGATAAGATACACAAGTAGTAGATCAGATCGTGCATGTAAGATTAGTGATGCAATTCATGATGTGAACAATGTGTGAGATGTTAATGTTATAGTTGCATTCATAAGGGGTTAACATTCCATGATGCGAGATAAATAATATACTTGTCAATCCATTTGAAACAAACAGGTTAGTCGTTAGATAAAATGAAAACATGTAAAAAGGAAAATCCAACCCTTGGGGATGGATTTGAGATTTATACGATGTCCGTGTGACATCATAGCATGAGTGGGGTAAATGAGGTGACCAAATTACTCGTGTGGTAATAGGTCAATAGTTTCAGATTTTGTACTGTGATAAGATCTCATGGAATGAGGAGGTCAAATTGATTTCGGGTAAGTAGTGCGACATACCTTGATGAAATTAAAATAAAATGAAAACAACTACCGTATGTAGTTATTGAATGATTTGGTTATATTTCTCAATTACGATGGAGTTTCAGATGCCAGTGTGGTCATCATTTTTTTAGGGTATGCGTTGATACATGAATCACTGCCCCGTGTGGGTAAATGGTTCGGGTATTAAGCGTATACCCTTGAAGATTGGCAAGGTAGGAATTCTGAAATAAGTTCGCCCCGTGAGGGCTTAGGTTTGGATGTCAGCAGGGACATCACGCTATGTGTGAAAAAATGGTTTGGGTAAGTATTTGCCCCTTTTCGGCTCTGTGGTATGTGTGATTGCCCTGTGTGGGCTATGTTTTATATGTCGAGTGAACATCTCATAGGTAATGTGTGGGATATATTATTGTCCCGTGTGGGCCAAGTGTGGGATGTCAAGTTGACATCACGCAAAAATTTCAGGTATGAAGATATATTCGCCTTGTACGGGCTAAGGGTTGGACGTTGAGTGGACAACACCCAAAAATGAGGCTATATTCACCCCATACGGGCTAAGAGTCGGATGTCAAGTGGACATCTCACTGAAAAAGGGGCAAATTATGTTCCATGACTCTAATTGGTTCATCTTGTCCTAGGGTGATACGATCTCCAATGTTGACTAATCCTAAGTATGTGTGACGTTGAATTGGTATCATGATGATGCGAAGATGCTATGTTACATCATTCTAATATTATCAGTGTGTACATTCAAGTGTTTGCACTAAGATTCGTGGTTAGCATGGCTAATTTGTACAATGCATGATGAATCGAAAATAGTAAGCACATAGCATGCATCGTTCAATCTTCCAACCATACAACTCCCTTGTGTAGGGTTTTTGACTATTTTTTATCCTAAGTTTGGTTCATCTTAAGACCGCAGGGGTACTAAGGAGCGCACCTACAAGAAAAATATAATGCATGATTGTTTGTTGGGTAACACCCTAGGGAAAATGCCTATGGCTTATTTACATGAGGTTTGCTTTTGGTTTGTTGATTTACAAGGTTCTTGTTGCACTAAAATACACTCCAAGCCTCTCGCCAAATGGAATCTAATGAGTGGTAGTTAGAAAGGAAGGTAGGAAGGAAAGAAACACTAGTTGATTAAAGCTTGAAAAGAAATCTGAGGACTGGAGGCAGGCTTGGGGTCGAACCAAGATAAAATCTTAGGTTCTTTAACTTTGTCAATTTCTTTATAGTTTATATGATCATTCATCATTCGCTTTGTTTATAAGTTTTGCTTGAAAACCCAAACTAAGCTGAGTAAAGTACTTAGCACAGATTGAAGATAAACTATTTCAGTAAAACTAAGTAGTTTTTAGTTTTTAGACCTGCTCACAGCATAAGTTACTCAACTCGCATCTAAAAAATAAACTTGGAAAATAATTTTCATGAATCTTAAAAACAACTAAGTAACTACATTCACCCCCCCTCTGCTTAGTTATTTAAGCTATCTTTGACCAGCAATTATTATTAGTAATAAAGCTCTAATTTTTATAAATGAAACTAAGAAAGGGAGACATACTGAGGATGGCACCCAGTCGACGAGACCCCCAACCTCTACTTTTTATTTGAAAGAAACGAAAGAAAAAATAGAAGCATTAAAAAATAGAACAAGAGAGATGAAGAAAACACGAAAAAAATTGTTAGCCGAAACACCAAAAGCAAGCTAAAACTAAGTGAATCGATAGGTACACCGATCACTAATATCAAAGAAGAACTTATTGTAACAAAAAATTAGGAACAATATCTGATAAGTGTATAATTACACTTATTATCATTATAATTTTATACACTAAACACTATAGTTTAAGTCATTTTTATACTTCATATAAAAGTTTTCACGTGGTATGCAATTTTTTTTTATGCAAATGCAGATACTAGGTAAATCTTGGGAGTAAAATGATCTAAAGTGGAATCCTATGAAAAAAGAGTGAAAAAGATGCGTGGAACTCAAAGGCTTGGCTTAAGATCGAAGTTGTCAAAGATCGGTGAAGTTGCAAGGAGAATTCTGAAGAAAATTCAATTCACGGTCACGACAATCATTCGTGGTCGCGAACTTATTCTTCTTCAGAATAGAAGTCTACTTATCAAAGATTCATAGTCGTGACATATATATCGCGGTCGCGACTTGGACGGTTTTTTAGTTTTATCTTCTTAACTACCAACTGCTAGATAAGCATGATCAACTACCATCAACCGCCATCAACTACCAATGAAAAGTAACTTATCAGAAGTCAACCAATCATGAAAAAGTGCCTATCCATTGTGGATTAAATCAAAGCTTCTCAACCAATCACAATGAAGAGATGCAATCTTTCACCAATGGACACAACCCTTCATTTGGATAAACGCAACCTTTCAAACTCTATAAATAGGGCTCCAAACCTTACAAATTTCGTGAACAACCAGAGAGGAGAACATTAGAGTGCAATTATAAAGAGATATAATGTGTGTATAGATAGAGAGTTCGCTACGTTCATTAAGTGTTAGCGAGAAAATGTTTAAGTGATTCGAATTCTTATTTCGATCACATCACAAGATTTCTCTATATTCTTGAGTGATTGTTGTATAAGTGTACTTGCAAATCACTTATCAATAAAAGTTTTCATTATTTAATATTTATTTGTTCGATATTTGCAAAGAATAGCATCCTAGCGGAGGTTCTGTACGAGCTGAGACCGAATTCAAAGAAGACGCAAGAATTGCGGGAATTGATGACTCCCATTAAAGAGTGGATACGGTTTGATCAACTTTAGCTTTCACTTGCATACCTTACAACTTTGCTTTGCTTTCTACTTATACTTTCTATCTAGAAGTTTATGATATGTTTATGTGTCATAATGGGTATTTCGTGTTAAGTCCTTTATATTAATCAAATTATATGCTTTGGAGTTAACTTTAAGAGTAGTTTCGGGGTTAACGAGATTGTATATAATCACTGGATCTGTGATTTTAACGTTGTTTAGTGAGCTAACATTTTTGGAATGGTAACTTGCTAAATGTGGCTATGTGAGAGCGACCCGTACTAAGCATAGTAATATTGTTGTCCAGGTTTATATAATTGTCTTGATTTGTTTGCGCTAGATTTAGAAAAGTCATTTAATGTGTTGCTCTACGGTGAATCATTGAACATCTGAGTGTCTAGAACCGATTATGTTAGATTAGTTTAGTGAACGTAATAACTTTGTTGAACTTGCATGTTTTCTTTGCTATACTTATTTCGTAGGAAATTCTATATTTTAGAATCTCTAATCTTCCATACATATATCTATCGATTCTTCATTCTAATCCTCCTATCCGAAACTTCAAATTATTTTATTTTATTTTATTTTCTTCATTCCGTTTTCCTTGTTGATCTTTAGAGCTGGTCCTTCCCTGTGGGATCGATATCTTTTAAAACTATATCGCAACTGTATACTTTGCAGTTATCATCATTTTTCTATCTTGATAAATGTTATTGACAACAACTATACTTTATGCGAAAAAAATTTCGGCACCATTAATATATAGCCAAAATCTTTGTGAAAAAGTTATTAAATTTATCAGTAGAAAAGTGGTGAACAGTGGAGAGAGCGCTAGTAAGTATTACTAATCCTACTCATCCACATGCTGCATCTACATCCTCTAGTTGAGTTAAAAAGGTCATTATATTCTATTACTGTTTTGCAAGCATAAATATCTACTTTATCTAATAAGATAGATTATATGCATATAAGTAAGAATAACCCTTTGACATGTGAAAATTGTGTTCAAATCGGACACACCGCTTTTGAATGTAACTTTAACACATGTGTAGGGGAGCAATTAAGTTATGTTCAAAGTCTAGGGAATTCTTATGGCAATAATGGAAATAACTATAGGAATTCTAATTGGAAGTATGGTGATAATCTACAAAAGAATTACCAGAGTACTGATAGAATAGGGCAATTAACAAGTAAAATAGACAAGTTTCTAGAGGGAGTTTGTAATAAGCAATCAGAGTTGGAAGAATGTTACAAAAAGTTGGAGAATAAAATGGATCAAATGTTTAAAACTCAATCATGTTCCATTCATAATTTGGTAATACAAGTTGATCAATTAGTGAGTGATATTCCATCTAGGGAAAAAGGCCATCTACCTGGTAACACAGAAGGAAATCCTAAGGAAAATGCGCATACTATAGCCCTTCGTAGTGGTAAATAAATAGATAACACAAATCCTTCAAGTATGCTTGCTAATGATGTTGTAGAAGTGCCGGATAAATATCCGAGTAAATCCAATAATAAAGCAGGAGAGGATGAACAACCTAAATCTGGAAAGGTTAATCCCCCTCAACATCCATTTCCACATAGAATGAAGAAGAAAAATGAAGATAAGTAATTCATCGAATTCATAAATAAACTTAAAGGTCTGGAAATCAATCTCTCATTCATTGAAGCCATTTCTCAGAATCCTAACGATGGTAAGTTTATCAAAGAACATTTATCTTGAAAACGTAATTTAGAAGGACTATCAAAAGTATCTTTAACTGAAGATTTTAGCAAAATAATAACTTCTACAATGCCCACTAAACTTAAAGATCCAGGAAGTTTCTTAATTCCGTGCAAAGAGTTGAAGCTTGATGATGAAGTTAAAAGGACAAATATGGTCTTGCAATTAGCCAACCAGTCTATTAAACGTCCTTATGGCATAATAGAAGATGTGCTAGTTAAGGTGGATAAATTTGTTTTTCCAACAGACTTTGTTGTGCTAGATTTCACATATGATGAAAAGTGTCCTATAATCTTAGGAAGACCTTTTATGCATACTGGTAAAGCATTGATAGATGTTTCGGAAGGAAAAATTAAGTTAAGGATAGGTGATGATATTATGGAATTTAACATGGGTAAAGTTGATAAATATCCAATGGATGAAGATATATGCATGAAACTTGACTTGATTGATGCTTGCATCCAAGAGGTTGTTAAGTTGGATTTCATCCATGAATATGAAGTCGAGGGGTTGAAAAGCTCCATTTATACTTAAATCTCTTATATTTTCCTAAAATATATAGTGAAAGTTTCAGTTCCAAATTGGGTTTGACCTTCGTGAAACTTCAAGAAATGTTGTATCGATTATGTAGAACTATACCTGCAAAACAGATAATGAACGGAAAAAGGGGTCGGGGCTTTTATCCCCCGGGAAAACTCTGACGCTCAAGTTAGTATATTTAGGCAGGAGGATCAAGAAATTCTTACGTGTGTATATTATTAGAACAAACTAAGTAGAGAAGAATAGATTAACCTATTATGGAGGCTGTTTTCTAGTATTTATAGGCTCTGCCAAATCCCCCGAATAGTGGAGATTTGAAAGGTTCAAAAATGGGATCATGATTCCTAGAATCAAGGAAGACCAAGTCCATCCCTCATCCATTCCCCGATTATAGGAAGTGGTTTCAGTAGATAGATTCCGCTGGCTAAGAGGTCAACATCTCGATTAATGAGGCAGCAGCCCCTTCTTGTAAGCGTTATGGACGAAGCAATCAGGACGGGCCCCTCTTTGGGTAAGAGGCACATCCTGACGAACCATGTGTTTGGGATAGTGACGTCGCCTCATTCTTCTAGACAGCGAGTCGTGCTGCGTTAGCAGCATTCATGCTGAGCTTAGGGGCTTTCGAGGGGGTAACATCATCCTCTGTTAACAGGAGTCCCCCCACAAGTCAGAGAAGTTTTTTAAGCTTATGTCGCTTCGAATATGATACGGGCTCAATCATCTAACGATTGCTCTTCTGCTACTTGATGTTAGTGGCGCTTTGTAAAACTTACCGATGCATCCAAGGACGCCACGTATTACTCTAGAAACATCCGTGTCTTTTCAAATTCAAAGCCTTTATAAATGGCGTGTCGTTTTCTCTATTTTTATTGTTGCATCTTTCTCATTTCTTTGGTGTTTCTGCAATTCCTCTTCGATTCTTCTATGATCTTAGCAAATTTCCTTTGTGAAGTGTTGTGATCACGTCTTTGATCTGTATCCACCCCTCCAACTGCAGGTAAGTTTTCTGCTAGCCTTTACAGTTATGTTGTTTAGTGTTTATTTCTGCAACCTTAGCGATTTCTATACCTAGAATAATTAAATCTCATGTTCGTCGGTGTGGAACTAACCATAGTTGGGGCTTCTGCTTTATCCTTGCTTATTCTTCACACCAACACCTTAAAATTAATGTGAATCCCTCTGAACTTAGGCTCCTAGATTCTAATAGTAATCAAGAGTCTGGAAAAATCATCGGAAAACTCCCCAGACTTAGGGGTTTCCATTGACGGTGATGAGTAACAGAGCTATTTTGCTAATGTCAGATCGCCTTCTAGGGTTGCGTGGCCTTATTTGGGCTTTTAATTTAGTTTGGGCCAAGGCCTGCGAGGAAGGCCTGTTAACTGAAGCAGACTTTCCCGGGGCGGTGCTTATTTTGTGACTATGATCTGATGTTTCCTTCTGTATTTAGGATGAGTTCTTCTAGTAGTTCCAGTGGCGACGCGGCTTTTGCTTTGGCCTTTATCCGTCTCACTAGTCTGAACTTAAAATTGGATGATATATTATCCCAATCGTATCCATTGATAGAACTAACCAGTGTCCCTTTCATAGGACTAAACGAAGGGCGCATACTGACCAACAGCCTCCTGAACAATGGCCCGTAATTGTCTCAGACGACTCTTTCATAAGAGCCGTAGATGAATATGACGGTGGTGACGATCTGGAATAGGAAGCAGGACGTCGAGCCCTCGAGACCCACAGGGGGAGAATAAAAAACCTAGGAGGGTAAGGAGGAGCCGGGCTAGAGGTCCTACACCTTGAATTGCGAGTATGGTGTCCATTGCTCATGAGGTGGACATTTGCTTCGAGGCGCAGGTCCACAAATGGCTTATAGGGAAATCTTGCCTACTACCGGTCCAACATGAGCATGTGCACACCCCTCCTGAGGGTTATTTTGGCATATACATGGAGCAGATCTGGGCCAGCTTCACATATCCTTTACCCAAAGAGATCGCTCAACTCCTGACCGATTGGGATGTATGCCCGGCTCAGATTCACCCTAACTGTTGGTCAGATATAGTGGGCCATTATCAGATATGTCACGGTCTAGGTTTTAACTTTGACTCATCTTTCTTCTGTCATCTGGCATCCATGAGGCGAAAGTCGTCTGAGGACCATCTCCATTTCAGCAGCAGGGATGGTTTTTATTTTTTTCTCGAACCGTCCTTAGTCCATTCGTAATTTCAAAAATATTTCTTCTATATCAAAGTAGACTCGACGCTCTCGTCTTTTCCCACCCGCTAGAGATAAGATATTCATGAGGCTTTATCCTTAAAGGGCCTCGAGGCGGATTCGAGTGTGGAAACATTCTGCCAATTGGAACAGGGGCGATGGTCTTTAGTGACCATTGCCTGGGCTTTTCTGAACAACATCCAAGTGATTGGATGGGACGGCTTTGATTTCGTTTACTATAACGGTATAGTAGATATTCCTGGTAAGTTTGCTCTTATTTCATATTTTTTTATTACTACAGGATATCGACTTCTCGCCTGAGTTCCTCCCTTAACAAATTTTTATCGAAAGGTACCAAGGATCTGTCCCGGTAGAATCAGAGGAAAGAGGTGGAAAAAATAGACTTGACTCAGGATGACGTCTCAAATGCTGCCTCGTTGAAGAAAGTGGCGGCCCGAAAAAGACCCCGGGATGATATCCCAGTTAATGAGGTAGCGTCGTTTAAGACTACACCAAAGAGGGTAATATGTGATTTTAGCTGAAGTATTTTTCATAAATTTGTGTATGAACTCTTTTATTTGCGCAGAGTCAAGAGGTGTCCTGCTTTGTCCAGCATCCATTAGCTCCTGCCGCCTCAGTCCCAAATACCGCTACCTCTCTCTCTACTTGCTTCAAGGAGAGCCTCCTCTAGCTGGCCGGCCCTCAGGGTGGGATCTCGAGCCCACAAGTACAATTAGCACTTCGCCACGTGCTTCCCTTGCCTCGGGAGAATGAGGCGTATAAAGAAGAGTCGAGCATCTTCTTGACTGGGGGACTAATGGACGCCCTTTCTAAAGTAAGTATTTTACTATTCAAATTATTTTCTTTTTCTAGCCGATGACCTTATTATTCTGTAGGCTGTGTCTCGCGGTACGGAGATGCATCAGAGATCTTCTAATCATGCTAAAGTAAGGGCTGAACTTCAAGTGGCCAAGGCTGATCTTCAGGCGGCCAGAAAAGAGGTGGCAGTGGCCAAGCAAAATGAAGCGGCGGTGGTGAAGGAGCGTGATGAGCCGTTGGAGGCAGCTTCCAAATAGAAGGAAACTGAAAAAGAACTAGAGAGGCCTCGTGAGGCCCATAACCAACTTCTTCGACATTTCACTAACCTGGAAAAGGATGCCTCGAGCTATCAAGATGAGCTTAAAATGGCCCAGGGCAAAGTAGATGCGTTGGAGAAAGAAGTGCAGGAAAGGGAAGTCAAATTAGATGGCATCGTGGGTAAAATGGTGAAAATGGCTCGTCTGTTTGGGTCCTGCCTTCTTGAGGCGGTGCGCACTCATTGGCCTGAACTGGAGGATGCCATGGTTGAGAACGTGCCCTTTCCTACCTTTGATGAGGTTCCTGATAGTCCCC
>CATIWQ010235963.1:0-19938 GCA_949673415.1 Euphorbia schlechtendalii
GCTCCAAGAGCACAACAAGGTGCTTTGATAATGATGTTCATCCATTGATAAATTCAGGTTCAACTCATTCATATACATGCTCTACATTAGTTCATAAAAAGGGGTTACTTGTAGAAGAACTAGGAAAAAATATTGAAGTGACAAATCCTTTAGGGCATAGCGTGATAGTAAACAAAGTATATATGAAATGTCCTATTAGGATTCAAAACTGAACTTTCCTAGCAAATTTGATCGAATTGCCTTTCCAAGATTATGATATCATTCTTGGAATTGATTAGGACATAGTGTGATAGTAAATAAAGTATATATGAAATGTCCTACTAGGATTCAAAACTGAACTTTCCTAGCAAATTTGATCGAATTGCCTTTCCAAGATTATGATATCATTCTTGGAATGGATTGGTTGTCGAAGCATCAGGCTATGGTAGATTGCAAGAACAAAAGGATGTCTCTTCAAGTTTCTGATCTGAGAAGAAGTTGTCATCGTTAGAGAGAGATCAAATTATCTCTCTAACATCATTTCTTCTATGAAAGCTATGAGAATGATTAGGAAGGGATGTCAAGCCTTCCTAATTTTTGCCCTCGAATCTAAAATGGAGGAATTGAAACTACAAGACAATCCTACCATTTGTGAATTTACCGGGGTTACCACCAGAAAGAGAAGTAGAGTTTGCAATTAAATTATTACCAGGTACCATTCCGGTATCTAAAGCACCGTACAGAATAGCACCTGCCGAGGTTAAAGAGTTGAAGATTCAGCTGCAAGATTGTTAGACAAAAGATTCATACGTCCAAGTGCATCACCTTGGGGTGCACCAGTGTTGTTTGTAAAGAAGAAAGATGGTTTACTACGATTATGTATTGATTACCGGGAGCTAAATAAGTTAACTGTGAAGAACAAGTATTAGTTGCCGAAGATTGATGACTTGTTTGATCAACTTAAAGATGCCAAATACTTTTCCAAGATTGATTTGAGATCGGGTTACTATCAGATGAGAGTGAAAGATGATATTTCAAAGACGGCTTTTCAAACAAGATATGGGCATTATGAATTTTTGGTGATGCCATTTGGTCTTACTAATGAACCAGCAGCATTTATGGACCTTATGAACCGTGTCTTCCACTCATATTTAGACAGGTTTGCAGTGGTTTTCATAGATCATATTCTGGTGTATTCAACGACAAAGGAAGAACATGATCAACATCTGTGTATAGTTTTTCAAACTTTGAAGGAGAATAAGCTTTATGCTAAATTTAGTAAGTGTGAGTTTTTGCTTGAAGAAGTTTCCTTCTTGGGGCATTGTTTCAAAAGAAGGAATTAAAGTGGATCCTAAAAAGATATAAGCCATCATGGAATGGAAATCACCCAAGAACTCTACTAAAGTTCGAAGTTTTCTTGGATTAGCAGGGTACTACAAGAGATTCGTAAAAGGATTTTCAATTATTATTGCCCCATTGACAAAACTACATCAGAAAAATGTAAAGTTCGAATGGAATGAAAAATGCCAAGCTGCTTTTGAGAAGTTAAAGACCATGTTGACTGAAGCACCGATACTTGCACAACCAGAATAGGGAAAATATTATACAATCTATAGTGATGCATCACATAATGGTCTTGGATGTGTTTTGATACAAGAAAGAAAAGTGATTGCCTATGCTTCTAGGCAATTAAAAATTCATGAAAAAAATTATCTAACCCATGATTTGGAAATGGTTTCAATTGTTTTTGCTTTGAAAATTTGGAGGCATTACCTTTATGGAAAGAAGTGTAATATCTCCACTGACCACAAGAGTTTGAAATATTTGCCAACACAAAAGGAGATAAATTTGAGGCAACGAGGATGGATGGAATTCATTAAAGATTATGACTGCGTTATTGATTACCACCCAGGAAAGGTTAATGTTGTAGCAGATGCTCTTAGTAGGAAGACAATGATGTCGTTTAAGGTTATGAATACGAGACAGATTTTTACGGATGATGGAGCCGTACTTGCAGAATTGAAAGTCCAACCAGTCTTACTACAACACATCAAAGAAGCACAAAATGAAGACAATGAACTTAAAGTCATTCGAGCAAGATCACAAGTTGGATTTGAAGGACATTACTCGATATAGGAAGATGGATGCTTATACTTCAAATGTGGAGTTAAGGAAAAAGATCTTAATTGGGGCACACAATAATCCTTATACGATGCACCCGGAAACAAACAAAATGTATTAAGACTTAAAGAGGCATTATTGGTGGAATGGAATGAAAAAGGACATAACCAATTATGTTGGCCATTGTTTGATTTGTCAACAAGTAAAAGCTAATCATCAAGTTCCATCTAGATTGTTACAATCAATAACAATTCCCGAATAGAGTGGGAAAGAATTACAATGGATTTCTTGACATCTTTGCCTCTTACTCAGAAGAAACATGATGCGATGTGAGTTTTTGTTGATAGATTAACGAAGTCAGCACACTTTCTACTAGTCAAAATGAATTATTCGCTAGATAGGCTGGCTCATATTTATACAGAGGAAAAAGCACGAGTGCATGGTGTTCTTCTATCAGTCATTTCTGACAGGAATCCAAGATTCACTTCGAGGTTTTGGAAGAAGTTACAAGAAGCCTTGGGTACTAAATTGAATTTTAGTGCTGCATTTCATCCGCAAACTGACGGACAATCTGAAAGATTAGTTCAAGTATTGGAAGACATGATGAGAAGCTATACCATTGAATGCGAAGGAAATTGGGATGAGTAACTGCCACTTATGGAGTTTGCGTATAACAATAGTTACTAGCCAAGCATCAAAATAGCACCATATGAAGCACAATATGGAAGAAAATGTCGAACTCCATTATGCTGGATGGAGCTTAGTGAGAATAAGATCATTGATGTGGATTTGGTTTAGGAGGCAAAGGAAAAAGTGAAGCTTATTCAAGAAAGACTGAAGGCTGCATTTGATAGACAGAAATCTTATGCCGATTTAAAAAGAAAAAGCATTACATATGAAGTTGGAGATAAAGTATTTCTCAAAAGTATCGCCTTGGAAGAAAGTTCTACGATTTGGAAAAAGGGGAATGCTTAGTCCTAGATTCATTGATCCATATGAAGTTATAGAGAGAGTTGGACCAGTGGCACATCAATTGGCGTTACCACCTACACTTGACAAGATTCATTATGTGTTCCATGTGTCAATGTTAAGGAGGTATAAGTCAGACCCGTCACATATATTATCTCCTGATGCCATCGAGATAGAACCTGACTTGACGCCATCGAGTTGGACCAGTGGCATATCGATTGGCATTACCACCTACACTTGACAAGATTCATAATGTGTTCCATGTGTCAATGTTAAGGAGGTATAGGTCAGACCCGTCACATATATTATCTCCTGACGCCATCGAGATAGAACCTAACTTGACGTATGAAGAACCAGTTCAAATCTTAGCCTGGGAAGTTAAAACACTGAGAAACAAGTCTATTCCGTTGGTGAAGGTGCTATGGAGAAATCATAAAATTGAAGAAGCAACTTGGTAACCAGAGGAAACAATGAGAACTCAGTATCTGCAACTATTTACTTCAAGTAATTTTCGGGACGAAAATTCTCAAGTGAGGGAGAATTGTAACACCCCAAAAATTTCTAAATTTTGATATCTGTAAATTGTTACAATATATACAATATTAAAGGAATGATTAAAAAAAATTAAAGTTCGGTAATAGTCAAACGGAGCGAAGTTCGACCACCAATCAAACTTTGACCCGAAAATATGCAACTTGAGACCGAAAATTTCTATAATTATAATTTATACAAGAGAGAATATATAAGATATTATGGGAGCTTATAATTATATATGCATGTTATTCTTTTACAGAATTAAAATTATGAGATTATAAGACGGTTTAACAGAGAAAAATGTAATAAGTATATAATATAATTGAACTAAGAGCAAAATAGTAATTTCACAGCAAATATTTTTTATTCATATACATATCCTCATTTTTTCTGTTTCTGCGTACCTTTCTTCATTCTTATCCTTCTTCCTCCATACAAAACTTCACATTCTAAAAACTTCTGTTTTCTTCATTTCGACTTCGAATTCTTGTTAGAAATCTATATCTAAGTCATCTATCATCATCATTTTCAGTAAATCAAGGCTAGGAGAAGAGAATTTCAGATTCTAAGTTCTTGATGAACAGTAAACCAAATTGGGGGCAAGTGAAATTAAGGTTTCATTAGTATAGATTAAGCACGTCTAAGGTATTTGAAAATAGTATTTTGGTAGAATTAATTATGATTTTTGTAAAGGAAACTAATATAAACAGATCAAAGGGGAAAAATGTTGAAGTGGGCTATTAAAGAGCTTAAAAGAGGTTTGTGTACACTAATTTTGAATTTTCGGTTTTGCTGGAAAATTTCCAGATTGTACCTTTGTTTTAATGTTTTCACATGTTATATTGCTCTGATTTGAGTGATTCTTGATTCTATGATTATCTAAAGAAACTGAACTAAATATGTTTAGAAGGAACCTATTTGATTTTCGTTCATTTACTATGTGAAATTCTCGTTTGAAGTTAAATCATGGAATCTGTTTTTGGGAGATTTTCCAGTTTGCACACTGTTCAGTGTTTTGAGTATAACTTGATTTATATTGATTGGATTTTTGTGATTCTTGTGGCATTGAAAAGTTTTAACACATGGCTAGATATTTTAAAAATTAATTTTTTCGATTTGAAAACGTTTTAATAGAGAAAAATGCAGGGGAAGTCAGATCACGAAATCTAGAAATTTCTGAAAACATGAATGCTAATTTTAATGTGTTTAATTGAATTTATTGTGTAAAAATTAAGGATTTATGTTCCTTAATTACTGAATTTGGGTTGATTTATGGTTGATAATTTTTACTGGAATTTATAAGATTTTAATCTGATTATTGCCCTTACTAAACGAGTAGAAAATAGGTCCGGGTAGATTGGCGCCAATAAAGGGGGTACAGTACTGTACAAACAAATAGAACTTTGTCTCCTGGCTTGACAGATATTGTGATATTGATTATATTATTATTGATATTGAAGCTTCGGCTTCGGGCTTGTTCGGTAAATGTTAATATATTGATATTATGAAGAATTGATATTGAAGCTTAGGTTTCGGGCTTGTCCGCCCCGTATCCACTACCGTTATTCACTTCCTAGTTTACTTTGGGCAAACATGATTCTAAGTTTCCATATCAATAACAATATAATCAATATCACAATATCAATCAAGCCCAGAGAAAAAACTCCATTTGTTTGTACAGTACTGTACCCCCTTTATTGGCGGCAATCTACCCAAACCCATATTCTACTCATTTACTAAGGACAATAATCAAATTAAAATTTTATAAATTTCAGTAAAAATTATCAAACATAAATCAACCCAAATTCAATAATTAAGGAACATAAATCCTTAATTTTTACACAATAAATTCAATTAAACACATTAAAATTAGCATTCATGTTTTCAGAAATTTTCAAATTTCGTGATCTGACTTCCCCTGCATTTTTCTCTATTAAAACATCTTCAAATTGAAAAAATTAATTCTTAAAATACCTAGCCATATGTCTCAATTTTTCAATGCCATAAGAATCACAGAAATCCAATCAATATAGATCAAGTTATATTCAAAATATTGAACAGTGTGCAAACTGGAAAAACTCTCAAAAACAGATTCCATGATTTAACTTCAACGATAATTTCACATAGTAAATGAACGAAAATCAAATAGGTTCTTTCTAAACATATTTAGTTCAGTTTCTTTAGATGCCCATAGAATCAAGAATCACTCAAATCAGAGCAATATAACATGAGAAAACATTAAAACAAAAACAAAGGTACAATCTGGAAATTTTCCAGGAAAACCGAAAATTCGAAATTAGTTTACACGAACCTCTTTTAAGCTATTTAATAACCCTTTTCAACATCTTTTCCCTTTGACCTGTCTGTATTAGCTTAATCTACAATAATCATAATTAATTCTATCAAAATACTACTTAAATATACCTTCAAATACCTTAAATATGTCTAATCTATTATGATCTACACTAATGAAACCTTAACTTTACGTACCCCCAATTCGGTTTACTGATCATCAAGAACTTAAAATCTGAAATTCTCTTCTCCCAACCTTGATTTACTGAAATTGATGATGATAGATGACTTAGAGATAGATTTCTAACAAGAATTCGAAGTCGAAACGAAGAAATCGGAAGTTTTTAGATTGTGGAGTTTTGTATAAAGGAAGGAGTAGAAGGATAAGAATGAAGAAAGGTACGCAAGAGAAGAAGAAATGAGCATATGCATATATAAAAAAATATATATTTGCTATAAAATTACTATTTTGCCCTTAGTTCAATTATATTATATACTTATCACATTTTTCTCGATTAAACCGTCTTATAATCTCATAATTTTAATTCCGTAAAAAAATAACATGCACATATAATTATAAGCTCCAATGATAGCTTATATATTCTCTCTCGTATGAATTATAAATATAGAAATTTCGATCTCAAGTTGCATAGTTTCGGGTCAAAGTTTGACTAGAGGGCAAACTTCGCTCCATTTGACTATTACCGAACTTGAACTTTTTCTTATCATTCCTTTAATATAGTAACAATATACCAATATCAAAATTTAAAAATTTTTGGGTGTTACGCTAAAGCCCCCTGATCATCACATGTTAATGAAAATGAGTATATCATATAATATAAGAAAGTGGTCATAAAAGGATGATACATATTGCAAATTATAAAATGTTAGCAGTAGCAGTATCTTACCTGTCGAACAAAGGATCTTGAGTCGATATAATGCCGCACCTTAATAGCTTTCTCTTGTATACTGTAGTTAGAAACTTTCCACTTTTTGTTCTGCAACAAATATACATATTCAATAACTTTAATCGCACATCAGAAATCAATAATAAGGTCTGAAAAGGAAGTTTATATATGAAAAGTTACCCGTCTTTGCTGCTTCCTTGTCTGGGTTGTATGTTTGGACATTTCGATGATATCATCTACAAGCATAAACAGAAAAATACACATTATAAGCTGATTAGCCATGAAGAGGGAAGAACACTTCAATTTTAGATAAGAATACCTAGCGGCATGTCCAATTTCTTTCCTGTATTTGCAATATTTGCCATCTGAAAAATGGTAGATAAGTGGGTCAGCAGTGGGAGCAGGGAAGAGAAAACAGTTATAATATAGAAAATGGTCTAGAAAATAAAACTTGAGAGCCAAGAGACACAAATAAAATATTAAACAACCAGGAAAAACAATACGCAGATAAGAACAGCCAGAAACTGCATCCTATAGAAGGGCTAGAATTTTATACGAATGTATTGCTATCATTGAACATAAATCAATGATAAATTAATTAACATGAAGCTACGAACATAATCAGAAATCCAGAAATTAGAGCATGTCCAACCATTTTTCCCATTTTCCATTCCTCAAATCCCATTTTGCAGGATCTACAGTGTTTTTACTCTAACCATCTTCCTCATTTTCCATTCCCATTTCAGATTCCAATAAAGTAACAATTCTTTATTATTATTATATTGATTACTTTACATCAAATCCATTTCCAACAATCAAAAAAATATTAAACTAAAACAATATTAATATAATAACCATTCCCCAAAACAGGATTTCCCATATAAAGGGAACCCCATTTTGGGATATGCTATATGAGGAATGGTTAGATTTAACTATTTTCCATGTCCATTCCCATTTCTCAAAATGGGGAACCATTGGAGTTGCCATTATCAGGGTATCCCACATACTAGTCTCTTAGAACTCTTCCTAACAACTACAATTATTATTATTAGAAGCGAACAACATTCAAATTCAACAAAGAATCAACCTTCAGGTTAGAGATGTCAAAGGGCCAGATCCGGATCGGGCCCAGCTTGGTCCCGGTCCGAATCCGTTTGAATGTATTAAACCCGGTTCCATTAGATCCATAATTTTAAGATCCATATCCAGATTCAACGGATTCGGATTCATAAACGGATCTAAAACGGATCCATGTAATTAACATTAAATTCCTAATTTCAACTTCCATGTTTGTACATTTCACTTGTTTTAAATGGTTTACATGTTCATTTAATTATGTTCATGTAATTAGATTTACATGGATTTCAAATAATATTAACTAACCAATATTTTCGAAATAAATAATAAATAAAAAAGTACAATTAATCTTTTGACTACAGATCCGGATTTCATTATAAAATCCGGACCTGAATCCGTATCCGTTTTCTTGAACCAGATCTGACCCGGATTATAAAATTAAAATCTAAATCCTAAGAAAGGATCCGGATCCACAGATCCGTTGCCAGGTAGAATCATAGTGCAACCGATAACCCAAACATAACCGTTACTTATTATAACTCAACGTCCATTCCATTGCTAGAAACCCAAACAAACTAGAACTAGGTCAAAAGGAGAGCCGCTTCTAACCTAGAAACCAAAACGTTTTGTTCAATAGGAAGTCAGCCAATAAAATAACAGAAATCAAAATAAACACAAAAAAATATCAGCAAAACAACTACCTTGGTTCCAATTCCATTCACCAAACTTCAAACAAAGAAACACAGCAAAATTTACATCAGCCGAACGGGGGAATGAATGATGACGGCAAAGAATTTACAGGGCTAAAAATTTGCTGAAACGGATAAATCGAGACCGAAAGAGTCCGGTACAAGGTTCCGTTTGCCGGTGCAGAATCAATTATGTGATTCCGAGACAAAGAGGGAAGGGAGTAGACGAAATTGTTAATTTGCAGTTAACTGTTTTTCGGTAATACAGTGGGGCGGATTTCAATTTGTAATTTCAGAATAATGACGAAAACTGACTCTATTTTATGATTTCAAATCCGCGCTTTAAGAATACCGCAGCAGATATTTTTTAAGGTATAAAATTAAGCTAGTCCATCCCGATATAATAAAACCTCTACAAATTAATCCATTATCTACGCACACATACAAATTTAATACTTTTAGAATTTAACGTACGTTTGATTTTCAATAAGAGAATGATACTTGTCATTTAATAAACAAAATTCTTAAATTTATTTGATTTCTTTCTCCCAGTATTTCATGGCTTTTTTCCAGCTTTCCAAACTATAGTTCCTCTCTTTTATTTATTGGTGATTTTCTTATTTGCTTCTTGTCAATGAGAGACATAAAGGACACCTAGATGGAAATCGTATGATTTTTTTCCATTTTTGATATTTTTTTTCATTTCAGCTCTTACAAATCGTCAGGTATCAAGAGTTTTTTTTGTATATCAAGAAGATTTTTAACTAACAATTTCAGTGTGAATGGGATAAGGGTGATTGGTTGGCACAATTTGAAAATTTTAAAGTATCAAAATATTGCACTGAAAGCCACTTACGTTGAAATTTATTGAAATATCGAAATAAAAAATCTAGATTTAAATGCAGTCTAAGATCTGAAACATATAAATTACGCATTCATTGTAATAATAAACATATTAAATAAATTATACAAACAAATAAATATTTTCTATTTTTTTTATACATACGTATATATTTTTATATGCCAAATTCATCAAAACCTCCTTGAAGTTGGCTCAGAATACCCGATATCACCCTCAACTTTCAAAATGACCAGTTACCCCTCAACTTGGTAAAAAGGACCAGTTACCTCCTTAACTTGGCAAAAATGCACCAGTTTACCCCTTCAATGTCACGTGTCAACTTCTAATTAAAGAGAGAGAAATCAGAAAAATGACATATTTGAAAAGTCAAACCAACCAGATTCTGACACATGGCATTGAGGGGTTAACTGGTGGATTTTTACCAAGTTAAGGGTGTAACTGATCCTTTTCACCAACTTGAGAGGAGTAATTGATCTTTTTGAAAGTTGAGGATGACATCAAATTTTCTGATCCAACTTCAGAGAGGTTAGTAACAAAAATGACAGTTTGTTAGTATTCACATAATTTTTGTCATAAATAAAAGATTTGATTCTTTGTAACAAAATTTTTTAAAAGAATCTATATGGATTTTATCCAAATGTGCAATTCAAACTGGTACAAAAAACTTGAACAAATCCGATCTAGTTTTGTATCTTTCAAAAAACTTCAACCATTTTAGACCGTTGAGTGCTGATATCAAAACATACATTCAAGAGTCTCTATTCCAAAATAAATTATTAGTCCTTCAATAATTAAACTAAGAGGTGGAATACATTATTACTAAAAAAATGACATCTGCCAGTTGTTTGTAGCGCAGAAATATTGGGACTCGCCCCTCAACAGAAAAAAAAAAAAAAACATTTACTCTTATTCTAAAGGTTATGATTCTCCCCCACTTAGCATTATGGGGCCTAAATTCCTGAAGAAAACTTGAAAACTCTTTTTATCAGTTAGACTCCATAGATCCATTTCTCAGCATTGCTTGCATAGCTAACCAATTCCTCGGGTTTGAACCACAAGTTAATCTCGTCTTTCGCTGTTTCAGGCCCATCACTTCCATGAATGATATTCCTACAAGGAAAAACATGATGTTTAGATTCAAATAGCAATTTTTCAAGAAGTGATACAAGTCAATGCAAGTTAGCTCAATTTATTATCAATAACCAACAAATGATAGGCCCTCATTTTACGAGTTTTGTTTGATATAACTTGACTAGGTAGAGCACAAACATACTAACTTTCAGTTTTTTTTTTTTTGCGGTATATCCGAAAAGAACGATCAACTTCTAGTCAAACTGTGCAGTTAGTTTATCTATTTGAATGCTATTTAAATAATATAAAGAGTTTATGGCTGTGTTAAAATATGTACCTTCCAACAACAACGGCTAGATCACCTCTGATGGTACCAGGTTCTGATTTTTGAGGATCTGTGGCTCCGATGAGTTTGCGGCTGTATTTAATGACTCCTTCTCCTTCCCAGACCTGGATCAACCCGGTCACTTTAAAAAAATTCAAAAAATAAAAAAATTTATCAAAGAGGGAGAGAATGTCAGGTTTTCATACCATGGCAATAACAGGACCTGAGCTGAGGAAATCACAGAGACCATTGAAAAAGGGTCTTTCAGACAGATCATGATAATGCTTCTGAGCGAAATCCTTTGATGGAACTACCACTTTGATTCCCACAAGCTTGAAACCTTTACGCTCGAAACGAGATATAATTTCTGCAATCTGAAACACAAAGTAAAATCAGAATGTAGATAAGGCAGACAGCATCCCTCATAGTAGACCATTGTCTACAGGTAAGTTGAATAAAGGGATGATAAATTTGAATTTTCAAGGCCTATTAGATAAAAAAGTAGAGCTTCAAAGTTGCCCAAGTCAAAAAAAGTTAACATATTACTGATTGTATTATCGCAAGACAAAAAAGAGACAACTTTAAAGTAAGATGCTAGTCATACCAGTCCTCTCTGCACACCATCAGGCTTGATTGCAATGAAAGTGCGCTCGAACTGCATAGAGAATTAGAAGTTATTGCCAATTTGACTATACAAGAAAGAAGAAACAACAATGGGGACTCTTGGAAGACGAGAGATCAAGATTTTATTAAAGTACCTCTGCAGCACGTGCTTCCTGATCTTGGAGCATGTAAGCTGCAAAAGAAAAAAAAAATGTAACAGTAGTTAAAGCAAATGAACAGAAAGAAATACTTAAAAAAGGGGAATGCTTTATGTTATACGACCACATCCATCTGTTATTACATTTTCTGTATGTTGCATTAGTTAAGCTAGACATAAACACAACTTTGATCAATTGCACATTAGTTAAAGGCGCGCCAAGGCTTGATCTTGCGCCTTGAGTGCGCCTCGTGCCCTTGACTACTATGATCAATGCTATAATGGATGAAATCCCAAAGAGATAATTGTTTTAGCATCTGAATGCATATGTCGTATGTTGAAGGAGAGAAAAATTTAAGAGCATGTAAAAACTATGAACAAGGATTCAAGTGCAAAAATGTCTGGGAGAAATTTTGGGATTATCAAAACTTAAAATAACTCCCCTGTTGAAAATTATACCCATATTATGATTCTTATATAAGAGATCTCAGAAGCCACAATGCCAAATACTTAAACAAAGGACAAGGCTCCTATTCATGTTATTTCAGAATGCAAACAGTCACAGCTCTCTTTAAGTTTTGTTTTTAAGCAGTCAAATATTTTGTTTTGCACAGTTCTCTTGACAGCTTCAACTACAAACATACAAATGGAATAGACAAAAATTCACACTGGGTGTGTTTGGAACCCTTCATTTTGAGGGAATTCAGTACAGTTCATTGCATTTTCAATAAAAAGTTTGTAAAATTTGCATACAAAATGAAATGATTTGAATTGAATTCTCTCAAAGTTGATATTTCCAAACATACACATTGCTTTCACAAATTTCATATATTATGAATAGGCTTCAGTTTGAAAAAAAGTGAAAAATATCCACATGGAATGGAATTAGATTAGCTTTTAATAATCCATACCTGCAACAGGAATAGCAAAGATGCCTGACAACCAATGAGCAGAAGCATTAGCAGAACCACTCCTCCCAAAAGCTGAAGCTAAAACGGGTGCCTTTCCACTGACGGAAACTGCTGCTGCCGCAGCTGCAGCTCGTCCTTCTGCAAAGAAGACATGATAAATCACAAAATCAAATCGATCGTCAAAAAGCCAAATTGGAAAAGAGAAAAAAAAAATCTTAACAAATATAAACAGATCTTAAATCAAGAGCATCAACAATCAAAGGAAAAACGAATCATAAAACAGACAAATCAATGCAACATCCATACGAACACAGATTGATTAAAATACTAACAAGAAATAATAAAAAAGGATTACCAGAGTAAAAACGAGAGGTTTTTGAAGCAGATAGAAAAGACCTGGCGGCTCTGGAAGCAGATCTGAAAAACTGAGAGCTCATGTTTGAATGGATGAAGATATAAGCACTCTGAAAATGAAGAGATAAAGAAAAAATGAAGCTGAATTAGAAGACAACAACTGATATAGAGTGAGTGAAAGAGAGAGACTGAAAAGGTAAGTGGGTATATAAATAATAAAATTAATATTATTATATGGTAATAATTATATGGGTCGGGTTTGTGATGGTCAAAATCAAACCCTACCCGATTTGATATGATTATTGATCAAATCTATTAATCTAATCTAACTAACGGCTTCCAACTTATGTTAAACGTGTCAACTTAAGGGTAACCAACATTTGGTTTTTCTTAACGAAAATTAATTACTAGAATGATGTTCATTGGTGCTAAGAAAATTATGTACTGAAAACATATGTTGGACATATTTTTGTTCTATAGAATTTATCTAGCATTTATTAAATTTTTAATCTATCCAATTTTAAAAATTATTGCCTTTGAAAAATCACAACCAAATTACTATCAGTACGAAAACCGATAGTCTCAAACAATATCACACAAAAAATTCTACCAACCAATAGTTTAACCACAAAAATTATCGAAAGAACTCTTTACTAATGAAACTTTTGATTTTCCTTCTTTAGTTCAAATTCAACAGTAACCATCAAATATCATTTGTGAGTTTATGACAACAACTTGGGCCTCAATAATAGAATACAAATGGAAGTATTTTTGGTAAATTATTTTTTTGCAAAAATTATTATCAATTCAAATTGTTGCTTTCAACATTAAGTTGGTTCAAACTTATAATTAAAAAAATTTTAGTTTACTTCATTCCGGTTCAAGTCTAATAACATAGTACATATTTACTTATACAGTTACTATAAATTTTAATATGCTTGACCTATATATTTAGCTTTGACTTTGCTACAAGAGACGGTAGATGGAGTTTCTTTAACATTTATGCCCATTAATCTATTAGTTGTAAACTACAATACTCCCAAATATATTTATCTCGTAACAAATATTTTCAAAGTGTAGCACAACAACTACTAGTTTTATTTTATTTTTGTTTGAGTTCTTGTGGTTAATAGTTAGGGATGAAAACGGGGCTTCATGGGGCGGGGAATGCATTATCCATCTTCATTCCCATTAAAATTTCGGAGAAAAAATATTCCTCATGTTTATATATGTTAAGGATTTGGGGATAATTTAACCTCCATTTCCTTATCAGAAATCCTTTCATCGGGTATCGGGGATTTCTCATTTCCTCACTAAAATAAATAATATGTAAAAATTTTAAAAATTTCATACAATAAAAACTTTGTATCATTGCTTAAAAATTTTAATTGTTTCGATGTATAATGTTAAATAAATTTGAAATCTTAATATATATTTAAAAAGCCTATCACATTACATAATAAATCCTAAAAAAATAAACATCAAATTTGAGATGCAATGTTCAACATTCAAAATTAGAATATAGTTAAAAAATTAGATTTAAAATTGTTCTTCCATTCATATACGAAACCTCTAGAGCTCGTTTAGTTGGCGGAATGGTTATTCCGTGGAATAGGAGAAAAACGATTGAAAAAAGGTAAAAAAATATGAAGCTTTTCCCTAGAACCCGTTGTCGGGATGGAATAGCTATTCCTAGCTATCATACAATTTATGGAATAGCTATTCCTTCTCGAGAGGGAGGAATAGTTATTTCATGAGTCGTATGATAGTTAGGAATAGCTATTCCATCACGATGACGGATTCTAGGCAAATAATTTACTTTTTACCATTAGTTTTTTTCTTATTCCACGGAATAGTTATTCCGCCAACCAAACGAGCCCTTAAAGTTACAAGGTTAGTAACACTACAAAGAGGGACTTGGTATAAGCCCATAATATTCATATGTCATATAAAATAAACTATAATTTTATAAAATATAGAAAACATTTGGAGGTTGCAGAAATAATTCAGGAAATATTTAGGGATTCTCCAATGAAGGTCTATCAGTATTGGGTTCAAGGATTTATCGGGACTGGGGAGTACATTCCCGATCTCCATATCCATTAAGATTTTTTATACAAAAAATTCTTCACTCCCTATCCATGAAGAATTCTTATCGGGAAATCTTAATCCCTATCAGCATAGATCTCCATCAGATTAGGAGATTCCTCATCCCGTTTTCAACCCTATCAATATTGGTGGATGGTGACAATTGGTATATATTCCTTGCCAATTGCTTTACCTATCCGTTGTAAAGAGATTCAAAAGCATATATATGTTATCTGATGTTTTAAAATTTTAATAACTAACTTAAAACTAGTGCATTGTGAACCTTTTAACCATATTATTATGCCATCATGCATATATGCCAAAAGCAGGTTAATAATGCAATAATCTTTTGTACTAATTATGTTGCTTCAAATCAACTCTTTGTTGTTTGCTGATGAGGTTCTTTTTGTCCTATCTTATTGGCTAGATTTTGTCCGACTTTGGTTTATAAAAGTGATCCTGCCCTTAACTTCCTTTCATAATTGTTGAGAAAAACATCTACTAGTCAGTTCAGCTTTCCATTTTCTATTTGTGCTTACCTAGGTTTTTAATTTTCGTAATTTGCATTAAATCCTAATTTGGTACTTATTTCTATTTAAAAAATAACTTAGTGATGTATTGATCGTTGTCACTTATTACCAATTTTCTTTATACGAGCGGTTACAAATAATTTAACCAGTCAAGAATAATAATTGAACTGGACAAATTGTGCAGATTGTACAGATTTAAGGAAGCACAACATCTTGACATGTGACAAATTTGTTATTCCTTGAAGTATATAAGAGCAATGGTTTTCCTTGAGTGGTATGTACTATTGACTAATATAAGTTCTCTCTATGCTTTTTAGATGGCCAAGTTTCTAGCAATAGAGACATGTTCACCGAAACTAGCCTTTCTAACTGTCTCTTGCATACTTTCCGGTGGAGAAATAAAAGACCTTAGACATAATATTGGGTTGTGTTGTATCCTTTTCAAACCACTGGATACATGATAAATTTTTTTTAAGATCTCTGATTTTTTGTACCATAACATATAAAATAGGGATTTTAAGGTAAATGCTTAAGTTACAATATATAAATTTCACACAAACTTTTATCAAATTACAAAAAAATCTCCCTCAAGTTTCAAATTTACATTACTATGTAAAAACTATTTCAAATTTTATTTTATACGTTCTAGATTGATAACTGGTATATATCATATATATAACATATGTGTTAAAACAGTTTGAGTGAGTGAAGAAAACAACAAATAAAAATATATATTAGATATATAACATGTATATAATAGATATATAGTAGACATATAACGTATATATAACAATGTACATATAATTGATATATAATCGATATTTACCAAAACGTAAAATCAAAACATAAAAAGCATAAAATATAAAAATTAAATCTAAAGAATATATTTTTATAAATTGTAAACCAAATAAGAACAAAATCGATAATTTCCGTAAAAAAATATTATTAAAATCTCTTATAGCCTAGTTGTGAAATTGCATTTAAATTTAGAAATTATCGATGTGATCGCAAAAATTGTGCTAGTCCACTAGTCAAATGGGCTTAACGTTATAAACGAGAAATGGGCTATTCAATCATTTTGGACTTTTTACGCATTAACTACTGTTCATTGCATTATCACAAACTGAATGCAACTGAAATAAAATCTTGGTCTAGTGATTACCGCTCTTGAAAAATCTAAAAAATGTGAAGTTGTGAATTCAAACTTCAAAATCAACACAAACCGGTAGAAAAGCCCCGCATTTCTAAAAATTTTAATAAAATTGTTTGTAAAGACCAGACAATATCGAGAATTATTGTATTAGAAATTGACCCAAAGGAAGTTAATTTGTCATCATCTTTATCATTTTGAGTTGTTTAACATTAAAATATTAATTCAATGGACAGAGAATTCAATGACCAACCAGACAGCAAAAACACAGATTACTGGAACTAAAAGAACAATAAGCATAGTAAGAAACTCTTACAAACAAGATTGTAAAAGTAACTGTAAGATTAATTTGAAATTGTGGACAAATAACATGCCACAGTTAAATCTCTAATATCTTAGTGTCGGCAAGCTCTTAACTTAAGGTGGTATTGTGGCCAAAAATCTACTCCAACAAACTGCATATCTAGCGTATTATATATACAACCACAATTGTATTATTATCTTTGAAACATCTTTTCTTTTCTCTGCACCACATCTTGAGTTCTTTGTCAATTTGTATATTACACTTATAAATATCATGCATTAGAATGATTCAAAGGCAGAGAGAAAATTTAAAAATCTTATATATACACATATTAGTGTGAGTCTTTTTTGTGTATTTGGGTTTTGGGTTTTGGGTTTGAGTGTTTTATTTATCCATTTCTTTTGTGTTTGTATTTCTCGATTATTTAGTGAATTATTTTGTTATCGTTATATTCTTCCAAATAAATATTTCATTTCGTTGGCGGGGTTATTTCTCTAACAACCGAGGTTATTTCCCTAACAGTAACATCTAAAGACCAATAGCCGAGTAGACCATTTTGAAACACTTGTGGTTATTTGGTTGAACTAGAAGTATAAAATTATAACAGTGTGCCTAACTTTAGAAATAATTACATCCTCAAATAGTCTAATGACCATAATTAAACCATAAAATTATGTGTTTCTTAAGTATTGATATATACTACCTCCCTTTTTAAATAATTATCATTTTAAAATTGTTTTCCAATATCAATGTCACATTAATTAGGAAGTTAAAAATATTTATTTACCCTTATAATTTTTGTTCATTTGAAAGTTAATTGGATACTTTATTTTTTTGTCATTTTCAATGTGCATTAAATAGGGGTAAAATGGACAAAATATGAATTGAAATCTTAAAATGATACTTATTTAAAAAAATTTCAAAGACCCATCCAAAGCTCAAATTAATCCCCATCATAACACAACATGATGAAATCGTGTAGTTCCAACATTAATCAAGGAAGAAGAAATTTTTGCACATACAGTAGAACCCTATTAAATTAATACTCGATAAATTAATAATCTCGCTAAAATAATAATTTTCTCCGGTCCCTAGTCGGGACCAACGTGGTAAATTAATAATTAGCTAAATTTATAAGATAATACGAAAAAATAAATTGATATAGATCCCATTTGACATATAAATTTGTTGGTCCGTAAACCGGCTAATAACAACAGCAGAGGGGGGTGAATGCGAATAGTGGGTTACTTTTTAATATCTTTTCATTTTAAAGTTAACTCAGTATAGTTTTTATATATGTATTGAGTATGTGTGCTAAGTGCGATATAAAAACGTATAAAATGTTCAGCTCAGCTAGCACAGTTTATCTTCAACCTCTTACTGAGTGAGGATTACTCAGCACGAGTTGGATTAACAAGCAAATATGTGAGAGATGAATGAGCAAGAAGCTAATGAAGCTAAGCGCTTAGAGTTAGAACTATTACACCTGAGATTTTATCCTGGTTCGGCCCCTAGCCTACCTCCAGTCCCCGGATACCTTCTCCGAGCTTTAATCCACTAGTGATTCGTTCCTTCAATAGGCGGAGAAGCCTTTACAGCGGGTAGATAAGATTACAGAAAATACATTCCTTTTTAACTACTACTCAAACTCAGTTTGGGTACCTTTCCCAAACTGACACTCAAGATTGGGTAGACACTATTACAGAAAGTTCCTCCTTTCTAACTACCACTCAATTTGGGTATCCTTCCCAAACTGACTCTCAAGATTTCAGAAGAGATGAAGCGAACTGAATTCAACTTATAAAGTGCTGAATCCTTACAATGTTATCTCTCAGTATTGATTCTCTCTATTACAAACAGATATAGAAATGATTGTTTGCTGATTGCTTGATTTTGAATTTCTAGGAAGCTAGAGTGATTTCGGGTGACTTAGCTCTTAGGAAATTCAAGGTGATTCACCGTGTTCGCATTACTTCAACGCACTACGTCATAGATGGTCTGTCGCAACAACGAAAAAATGTTGCCTAAAGTACCAAAAGTATTGCGAAAGCACTTGTCACAATACTTTTCAGTGAAAAAAATCGTTGGTGATGCTTCCCTTGCGAAAAGTCATTTTCGCAACACTTTTTTTGCAACACTAAGAAATGTGTTACGACAAGTGACTTTTCGCAACACATTTTTAGTTATTACAACGCCTTCTGTTGTGTTGTAAAAAATACTTGTCACCGTCAACGTTAACGTCCGTTAGTTTTTTTCGTAACACTTTTATTGTTTTTTCGCTAAACTTTTATTATAACACTTTTAGCATATATACAACACCATGTCCAGTTTTCGCAACACTTTTTTAAACACTTATGTCGTATTTGAAACACTTTTTATGCTTATTGCAACATATTTGTAAAACACTTAATTGATGCCATAATTCAAAAACATTGAAATTTTTTTTAATTAATTCATAATGCATAATATTCAATTGTATACAAATTCGAACAAGAACTAAAAAGTATATATAACTATACAAACTAAAAATAACGCTACTAAAAATATAGTGTTTCCAAAACATTCTCCAACCGATCTTTACACATTTGAAGTTTAGACCACTCGCCATGCATGTGAAACATTGCTCTCATCATCTTCATAAGCAGATTCACAACCTACATTATAGAAGAACAAAAGAAGAATGTTATCGCGTAGTTCCTCTTCAACGGAGTCAACAAATACTAATAAGTATGAAGCATGAGTAAATGAATTAGATACTGTATCTCAGATTCAACTCAGGTCAATACATCAAATCAAGTGTAAATAGGGAAAAAAATTAAGAAATCTTTTGGCTTGTTCATGTTCAGTCTATGTTTGAACAATCCAAAAAAAATTAGAACCCGTAGGAACTTGATCAAAACCAAAAATAAGAAAAAAGCCAAAAAAATAACCTAAAAGAGAAGATTCAGTAAATTGAGAGGCAAACAGATAAGTAATAAAATGATATTGTCTAATTCTAAGTAATAAAATCAATC
>CATIWQ010235966.1:0-16610 GCA_949673415.1 Euphorbia schlechtendalii
GCGAGGGCCGCGAGGGACCCTCGCGGGCAGTCCCCGCGAGGCTGCCTCTCGAGGGCCGCGAGGGACCCTCGCGGGAATCCCCGCGAGGCTCCCTCGCGAGGGCCGCGAGGGTCGCCTAGGACCCTCGCGGGGAGGCCCCACGAGGGTCGCTAGGGACCCTCGCAGGAATCCCCGCGAGGGTCACCTAGGACCCTCGCGGGGAGGCCCCCCGAGGGTCGCCTAGGACCCTCGCGGGCAAGCCCCGCGAGGGGCTCTTAGGACCCTCGCGGGGAGGCTCGCGAGGGTTCCATACCACCTTCGCGGGCAGTCCCCGCGAGGGCTGCCTCGCGCAGCCTTGCGCGAGGCTATCTCTCGCAGCCTCGCGCGAGGGTTTATATATATATATATATATATATATATATATAGTTAAATAATTCAGAACGTCCGAGGAGGATTCCCATATGAAGATCGTCGGATGGTCGAAAATCGTGTGATTCGAGGATAAATTTCCCGAAAAGCCGTCATCATTGAACGCGCGAGCTGGTACAAAATCCTGTGCTCACACCTCGCCAAACTTTCTTGCCTTTTTTGGATTTTCCGGGATTTTTCTATAAATAGTCGGACCAATTTCGATTGAAAGGGGCTCAAAATTTTAGACAAAAAAATTAGATTTTCAGAGAAAAAGACAACGAGAAAAACTCAAAAATATTTTCTTTCAATTTCTCTTGAATTATTTGGATCCAAAACACATTTAGATCCCAAATCTTAATTATTTTCAAATCATTCTTCTTTCTACATGTCTTAAAAATCCTCAGATATTCTCGGGTCTAAAACAAATTTAGAACCCGAGTCTGATTATCTTTCGGATAAATATTTTCTTCAAAGGTATTTGGACCCAAAAGACGTTTGGATTCTAAATTTTAATTGTTTTCAAATCTTTTTTTTATCTACCTTTTCTTTAAATATCCTCAGATATTGTCGGATCTAAAACAAATTTAGAACCCGAGTCTAATTGTCTTTTAGATAAATAAACAGTTATTTTCCAATTAAACTACAATTAATTACGAAAACGAACGATGAACGCTCCCGGGGATCGAACGGATACACCGAAGTAGATTCATACCATAAGGGTAAGCCTCTGAGTTCCTAGAACTGCGAATTCCGTGCTCATCGTCTGCTTCATCTTTTTCTGTTTTTATTTGTGTACCTAGGAATATTTTTATATCTTTTTATATAAATAATGTTGTAATTCTCTTCTTCATCTTTATCTCTTTTCTTTATTTTTTTAGAATACCCCAACGAAGGGAATTAAAATTATTCCTAGATAACAGACCTCACCTTTTTCCATCACTAATAAAATTGATCAACATACGTGTAAATAAAAATGAACTATTTTTATTTAAAATAATAACTTTAAAATCTTCGATGTTTTAATTAGGCCACACGGGCCTCGCTAAAATCAAATCGAACATATGTGATATCCCATGTGCTAACCTTTGTGGATGCAGGTTAGATGTATGTTTAGGATTTTATTCTTCCTTCGGGTATCGCAATTACATATTTTTTAAGAAATGTAATTAATAGGTTAGCGGGCGGTTGCATCCCCCGATTTTTTGAAGCCTTGTAGTTTTTATTTTCCGCATTTACTTTCTGCATTTATTTACTACCTTGTGAATGGTTTATTATTCTGCTTTGTGAATGGTTTATTATTTTGCAATACATGAATCATGCATATAAAGTCCAAAAACGACCTAAGTGCGAATAAGCACAATTAAGAAAATACAGTTTTCTGTAGATGTAATATAATGTGATCCAATGAGATATAAGCAACTTATCCCGAACCCGAATCTCTATGTCTTAGTGGGCCGTCCCCCAGACGTTAAGCCTCATAGGAGTCTAATTCCTGAAAAGAGCTAATCCAGGTGGCGACTCCACACTAAGAGAAGGTGGATTCGGGTTCGAACTGAGCTAAAATTGTTTTCGCCTTCTCTTTCAACCTTTTTCCCGGGTCCCCGACCCGGTGCACCTCTTTTCAAACACCTTGGTGGACTGCGCCTCTCATATCGCGTGATCTCGGCCCACCGCTCCGTGTCGCCCGCTCACAATGGTGCCCACAACTTCTACTTCCTTTTATCAGTTCGAGATAAGATAAAGTCAACTGAACCAGAATCAATCCTTCCCGGGATAACTTGGCCAGCCAACCTTCGCACCAAGACCTTTTTATCAAGGAATGACCTAACAGCCTATTCTTAGCAAGAGTACATCGGTTGCCTCACAATTCCAAGCACCTCAACTGCCCAATTTTGCAGTACATACCCAAGGGTAATATGGTTTCTATCCAAACGCTGGGAACGCCATCCTCCAACAATCAGTTATGGTAGAATTGTGGTAACAATTCTTGGCTACTGATGGTCGTCAGCTCATGAATCTATACTCGCGAACAACCGATAATCGGTGATGAAGACAGCTTACCCCCAAACTTCGCAATGCCGCAATTTGAAAAGTATGTGGGATCTAGAGACCCGCGCGCTCACTTAACACATTACCAGACGGTGATGAGGGTATTAATGGTCAGAGAATGGATGATGGCTAAGCTCTTTTTCATCACCTTGGGCCATCCGGTCAATGAATGGTACAGCCACCTTCCACTGGACATAGCAACTAATTAGAATAGCCTTGCTCAGGCTATGATGGGGCATTATAGTTTTAACTCTCAAATGGAAACCACGATGCAACATCTGGAGGCTATAAGGCAGGAGCAGGGTGAGAGCTTCAAATCCTACTTTGCACGTTAGATGGCCACACAGGTCAGGCTTCAGGCTCGCTTAAGTCTACCAGAGATGATAACCAAGCTTCTGGACGGTGTATTACCATCATACAAGAACAAGTTCGGGTCAGACATCTTTATGAGCTATCAGGAAGTGTTTGAGAAGACGGACAAGATGGAGCACTTTGAATCCATGGAGCACTTTGAATCTGAGGAGCGCTAGAAGAACCCATGATTGATGATGTAATAAATTAGCTTTTAGCTACTTGGCCCATAGGGCTTTTGAATTTTTGAATAAATTGAACTTTGTTTACTTGCTTGATTTCCTATTAATGACATCAAGCATTCTCATAAACATATACATAATATTTTTAGCACATGTGACACGTCATGTCATGAAATTAATTTGGGTATAAATGGATTCCCCACGATTACAATAAATTCAAATGATTTGACTCTTGAGAGAAAGTGAGAGATAAACACATGTACTTAGATGACACGTGATAGCATTTGCTTCATTCTACAAAGATGGAAGATTGACAGAAGGATCACCAAGCACGGAATGATCATCAAATCAAGCACGAAAAGATCAAAATGATCGAAGCTAGAATGAGGCAAAAATGTCAATAAAACAAAGTACCATCAAACCACCGGCGTAGTGAAAAAGATATAAAGAAGGAGTAAGATTGTTGAAAACGTCAATAATTCCATCACAAGGCTCACCAACACTTATGGGTTGAGCATTACATTGAGGTGGAAACATCATTGAACGAAAACTGTTCACCATCAATGGAATCAAGCTACAAGATCTGATCTCTGACTTATCAACTATCGTTGAAGAATAATTGAACTCTGATGATCAAGACTTATCATCACATACAACTCAAGCCAGCAAAGCGGCATGAGCACCAACCAATCGATCAGAAATGCTAAACGAGACAATAACTGAAGTAGTGGACATCGACGATGACGGGTCTACCAAATCAACCAAGTCTTACATAATTGCTATCACGCATAGGTGAAAGAAATAAATCGATAAAATGCAGTACCAACAAAAGAATAAATTTGTAATTAGCCTGTTAATTAACACTCGGTTAGTTGAGCAAAAATTAGGGCTTCTTTTCAAAATAGAAAAAGAATAGTCCGTTGAGTTGAAAACCCGAAAAGGGCGGCTCAGGCAAAACTTAGGACATCGAGAGAACCACGTTGGTTAGAAAACCTAAGAGGGCTAATCAATGGCAGGAGTCAAAACATTTGAAACATTTATACCCTTGTTAAGTTCATCAATGAAATTTTCATTTTTGCTAAATATTTATGCATATGTTTATTTTGATTCCTTGCATGCTAATAGTATAATATCGCAAGTAAAACATCCAAAAAAATGAAAATTAAAAATAAAGAAAAAATAGGTCTGCTGGATTGAAAACCTGAAAAGGTGGTCTAGGTAAAAATTAAGACAAGGTTCGATAAATTGAAAACCCGTAAGGGCAGTCTATGCAGAAGTTAGAATCAATATTAAATTCATCACCTCTTCCTTATAACGGTATGTGGCGTTTTATACCTCCAACACTTCAGGCAAATGGCTTCCAAGTGATCATCGCCAACAGAATACGGATCAACGACTCATCCAGACTATCCTCAGACCAGATCCAAGTTCTGAACTCTAATCCGATTCAATGAACCCATGGGCATATCTCTGAGGAAGTCATTAATGGAATCCCTAACAAGACAAATCCTAGGGGAAACCATGCACCAACACAAGAGAATGCTCTTCAATGAACGAAACCCGCAACACCTACAACGGATAAACATACATCATATGATAAATATTGTTCATGCATAAAATCATGCATACTTCGCATCACGTTATTTACAGGTGAAGACGATGCCAAACTGGGGCAACATTGTCCTGATAAAGAAGAAACTCCACCTCCATATGACGAACCTACAAACAAGACGATAGCCCACTCAGGCCTAAAGTCAATTCAAGTCTATTTAGGTTTTGCAACATTACAACACCACAAAAGCCTCCTAAAACAACGGAGCAGTCTTCGGGACATCCTCGAATTTTCATTTAACTCATTTATTCATCATGTTTTAATTTTTGATTGAAGGGGTAAAAATTTTTGCTTCACATAAACTCAATCAAATAATTAAAACATTCATCATAAAATGTATTAACATTATACTTTCCTCCGACTTGTCACAGGGAACAAGTTAGTATCCTACTAAGAAAATTCAAGGTCACCTTTGAAACAGATTCGGGCACCTATCTCCAATCATTCCAAGGGGTACACGATAATCGCAACCGAAGAAGAAAACGACTGCTGACTATAATAGGGACACCGCAGAAGGAAATGGTCAACCCGCCTACAAGGAACATCAAGCACCAAGGGATTGCGAAGAAAGAAATAGACAATCCTGCAAGGACACGACACTAGAAAGGAAGGCCCATGTCATCATCAATCGGGGGCAAAGAAGGAACCAATCACACCGGTCAGGTATATCCTCAATCCCTCCGCTCCATTTCGTGTGATCATACTAGTTATACAACTAGCGACGATCACACGAAGGGTAGCTGTGAGCACAAGATTTTATACCAGCTCGTGCATTCAATGATGACGGCTTTTCAGGATTTTTATCCTTGGATCATACAATTTTCGACAGTCCGATGATCTTCAAATGGGAGTCTTCCTCATCTCTGAATTCAAAAGGACTTTTCTAATAAAACTATTTAATTTTTTCCTTTAATTCAGAAATTAATTAAAAAATATGAAAATACACAAAAAAATCCAAAAACGCTGTGAAAAACCGGATCCGGAGCCTCGCCAAATTTACCTGCCTTTTTGGATTTTCGGGGTTTTCTGTTATAAATAGTCGGATTTTTTTGGATTAAAGGGGGCTCGAAATTTCAGAGAAAAATTTGATTTCTAGAGGAAAAAAACAACGAGAAAAATAACAAAAACATTTTCTTTCAATTTCTCTTGAATTACTTGGATCCAGAACACATTTGGATCCCAACTTTTAATTATTTTCAAATCAACTCTCTTTCATCTATTTCTTCTATTACTTCTTCTATTTCTTTTTTTACAAAAATCCTTAGATATTCTCGGGTCTAAAACAAATTTAGAACCCGAGTCTGATTATCTTTTGGATAAATAAACACTTATTTTCCATTCAAACCAAAATTAAATCAAAACGAACGAGGAACGCTCCCGGGGATCATACGGATATGCCGAAGTGGATTTACGCCGAAAGGGTTGAGTTCCTAGAACTGCGGATTCCGCGCTCATCGTCTACTTCAAATTATTCTGATCTTATTTGTGGACCTAGGAATTATTTTATTCATTATTGTTGTAAATGTTGTAATTTTCTTCTTCATCTTTTATTTCTTTTTAATTTTTGTATTAGAATACCCCCACGAAGGGAATATAAATTATTCCCGGATAACTGACCTCACATTTTTCCATGCGGTCATTTTCACTAATAAAATTTACAAACATATGTGTAAATAAAAATGAACTTTTTTAATTAAAATAATAACTTTAAAATGTCGATATTTTAATTATGTCATACAGGCCTTCTCAAAATCAAATCGAACATATGTACCATATCTCATGCTAACCTTTGTGGATGCAGGTTAGATGTATGCCTAGGATTTTATTTTCCTTCGGGTTTTGCATATATTTTTTAGGAAATGTAATTAATAGATTAGGCGGGTAGTTGCATCCCCCGAGGTTTTGTAATTTTAATCTTTACTTTTTCGCATTTACTTTTCGCATTTATTTATTACTTTGTGGATGGATTTAATGCTTTCAAATATACATGAATCATGCTTAATAACTCAAAAACGACCTAACTGCTAATATGCACAATTAAGAAAATACGGTTTTCTGCAGATGTAATATAATGTGATCCAATGAGAAATAAGCAACTTATCCCGAACCCGAATCTCTGTGTCTTAGTGGGCCGTCCCCAGACATTAAGCCTCACAGGACTCTTTCCTGGAAAGAGATAATCCAGGTGGCGACTTTACACTAAGAGACGGCGGATTCGGGTTTGACCTATCTAAGATGTTTTCGCCTTCTCTATCAAACTTTTCCGGGTCCACGACCCGGTACTTTTTTAAACACCCCGGTGGACCGCGCCTCTCATTCCGCGTGCTCTCGGTCCACCGCTCCGTGTCGTCCGCTCTCACTTATATAATGGATCGTTTCTTTTTCCTTAATAATTATCCTACAATTAGAACTTTATACTCTCATGACCTTCTAACTTCTAAAATTCATATCTCTTGAAATACTGATCCAAATACTTTAATTTCAGTTACATTCAACTCCTAACTCATAATTACATGACATATAAAAATTTCAAAATCTTCCAACATATGTACGATTTATAGTGAATTTTTACTTTCACATACTAAATCAGTTTTTCCCTGCAAAATTAGAACTGATCTTCTAACGACCTTAACCTACTTAAAAACTCATAACTTTCAAAATACTAAACCAAACGACCTGAAACTAAAGCCATCCTCTTTCTAAGACACATAGGTATAACATACTAAAATCTCAGAATCATCCAATCAATATACTAGTTTCAGTGAATCAATCTTTCACACCCTGCATTTGTCCCCTTTCACCTGAGCAACACTTAGTAAAACAACCATAACTTTTCATACAAAACTTAGATTGAACTAATTCTTTTTGTCAAATACACTAGACAGGTTAGGGTACAACATATCAAATTTTCAGAATTTTACAATTAGTATAAAAACCGCACCATCAGCTTGAATCCCAATTCTACTCTGGACAGTCTGAATTCAATTACTTATAGAACAAAATCCACTTATTAAAAAATCCCCAAGTTTTACACCAAGAACCCTCTACAACTCTTCTTTGTATCTTAACTCGGAATTCTATCTCTAACCCTACCAAAATCACCTTACAAAATCGAAAACTTACCTGATTCTTGATTTCTCTTTATCCCTCTTCTTCTTCTTCCTCTCTTCTCTTCTCTTCTAAGGTCTGCATTTTCTTTGAGATTTTCTAAACATAATCTCTCCTTATCTCTTAATCTTAGTATAATTACTATTTTGCCCCTCCATTATATAATTAAGTATAAATACCAATACTTATAACTATACTATACTATACTATACTCATACTTATTCCATACTAATTCTAATAAATAACAATCCCAAATGTTACTAAAATATTTTAACTAACTATAATTATTTTTCCTCTAAATAACATCCCGAAACTATTTCTTTACATATTCAATTTCGTATTTTATATAGCTTAAACTAAGGTCTAAAACAATATATAATATATAATTATACCATATAATAAACTTCATGACATTTAACATATGTATCTAAATGCAAATATAATGTTATGAAATGGAATGTTACAAGAACTCTTCTATCTGTCAATCAAAGCATAAAACCATTCAGCTTTCCCTTTTTTCGAAAATTAAATATTCACTTGTTTTTTGGACTTATAGATGTGGTATCAATTGGGGAAAACCTTAGTAGAACAGGTTGCTTGGAAATTTGCACAAGACAATATAATAGACGAAAACTATGTCGCTTGGCTTGTTGACGAAATTCAGTAGTTCCCCAAGTTCACTATATCAACCCCATTAGGAATAACTCTGATCTAATTTGAAGGCATATCACCTTTTCATCTGAGTATGCACTTATTCATAGTTATTCATTTTGCTTAGGATATGAGAGAGCTAAAGAAAAAAGGGAGAGAGCTAAAGAAAAAAGGGAGAAAGCAGTCAAATAGAGAATCGGCTTGACGATCTAGTCTACATAAACAGGTACGAGGATGCCTTGAAACCTAGCGCAAAATAGCTATGTTTCTTCACTTATTCATTGGGTCCCTTAGAATCGAGCTGAGTGTGATGAGCTGGCTTAGCGTGCTGAAGCCTTGAAAGAAGAGAATGCCAATTTAAGATCAGAAGTGAACCGCATCAAGAGCGACTATGAGCAGCTTCTTGCTGAAAATGCGTCTCTCAAGGTGATCTTATCTTTCCTAGTTTTATCTATTAACTCTGTTTGCATTGTTTTTCTACCTATTTGTGTTGTAATGCATAGAAAGTTGGTTATATATTTTAGTTTCATGGTTTTGAGTGTTTACATTGGAACTTTTGACCTGCAACAATTAGAAAATTGGGAGATGGTAGGTAAATTTTTTAGTAATTAATAAAAAGGGTAGCAAATGATATAAACATAGGTGGATGTTAGTAATAAGTACAGACATCCTCGTTTTGCAAAATTGAACAGAATTCGAATCAGGTATGCATTAAGATCTAGCTGCCCTGTTTCCAGCAGCTTACCCTAACCGAATTAGAATCCTGTTACTACTTTCAATATTTGAGAACATTAGAATTGACTCTTAAGATACTATTTGGTAGTGACGAGGATAAGTTGAAGAGATTGGGTGACTCAGCTGGGGGTAGCCGGGTTCTGTTGAGAACTACCAATGGTGGAAAAACATGGACCCGTGACGAAGATGCTCATAATGTTGCTGTACATCTTTATTCCGTTAAGTAATTCCTAAAACAATGTTGTTCTTCTTCAGTTTTGAGATTTCAATTTCTACTTTCTTTAATATGTTTGGGACTCTTTTCCAGGCTTTAAAAAGCAGCCCCAAACAGGTGAATTGTCTTTCCTGTTATATCTGGTATCTAGTCTTTTTATAATTTTACTAGACTGCACTTTCTAATGACTGAGATATAGTTTTCTACTATTTTGTAAGATCAATTATAAATTAAATTTAGAGATAGATTTGTCGTAGTCCATATAAACTTTTAAGTTAACAGTAGGAATGAAGTTGTGAGACCTTAAATGGATTTGTCGCAGTCCAAGAGACCGACATTTGTAATACAGATGACATTTATTTTTGTAGGTTTATCGATGAGAGGAAAGGGTTCATTTTGGGAAATGATGGAGTGTTGCTTCGGTATCTTGGATAGAAACTGCAATTTTCTATTTGTAAACTGGTAACCACCTTCCTTGCCTTGTCATGTTGCTCCGTAATGGTAATCCATTTACAATCTTCTTTTATAATTTGCTTTATTCAATTTGCTAATTAGTTTTTGAAAAATTATTTCCCATGTAGTTAATAACTTGTGAAGCCGAACAAATCAATTTGTATATTATCATATCAGCAATTTCTTCATATTTTTGTTCTTGTTTTTCTTCTTTTTTTGGTTGGTTGTGGTGATTCAGCAATCTTTGGTTCATAGGGTAAAGCTAATTTCTTGGTTTGTGCTAATGCTAAATTTTTGTGGATAAATTTCAATGTACCATATCATGAATTTGTTTGCTGGTAGATTTAAATCTTGGTGAGAGAGACTGAAAAATTTGACGAGTTGATGGTCGTAGCAGCTGAGAAATAGTTAGAGAGTGAGGAGGATTGCTAAAATTTGAAAAAAGAAGGTGATAGGAAGAGAAATCCATATGAATATATTGAATGAAGAATGATATATGAAAATTGTAAATTTGAAACATTGTATTCTTTTAGTAACGTTATTTTTAGTTTGATAGTACTATGTATTTTTTGGTTCTCGTTTGAATTTGTATACAATTAAATATTATGCGTTATGAATTATATAAAAAAATAAATTTCAATTTTTTGAATCATGCCATCAATTAAATGTTTTACAAATGTGTTGCAATAATCGCAAAACATATTTCAAATGCGACATAAGCGTTTTTTAAAATGTTCAAATGCGACATAAGCGTTTTTTAAAATGTGTTGCGATAAGTGGACATGTTGTTGCAAATATGCAAAAAGTTTTATAACAAAGTTGTTGCGAAAAACACCAAAAGTGTTACGAAAAAAATTAACGGACGTTAACGCTGACGACACCGGGTATTTTTTGCAACACAATAGAAGTCGTTGCAAGTACTAAAATAGTGTTGCGAAAAGTCACTTGTCGCAACACATTTCTTAGTGTTGCGAGAAAAAAAAATGTATTGCGAAAATGACTTTTCGCAAGGGAAACATTACCAACGATTTTTTTCATGGGAAAGTGTTGTGATAAGTGCTTTCGCAACATTTTTTATGCTCTGGGCAACATTTTTTCATTATTGTGACATACCATCTATGTCGTAGTGAAAAGATAAGGGTAATAGTCACATTGAAAGTGATTTGAATGGAAAAACTATAAAAGATAACAGAGGGATTTCATAGTTGGATGGAGACAAAACATAGGGAGGTGTAAATTATATTGACAAAATTGAGGGATGTAATAGTGTATTATTGCAAACGTTAAGGATGTTATAACACTTACCCAAAAAAAGATAAATGAACAAACAAAAAGATAAGGACAATTTTGTCAAATAAAAAATTATTTGGATGGAAATGTTATAAAAGTTAACGGATGGAGGTTATAGTTTGATGAAGATAAAACTTAGAGAGGTATAAATTATTTGACTAAACTAGGGGAAGTGATAATGTGTTTATGCAAACATAAGGGAGATTATAATGATTTACCTTAAAAAAAATATGGGAAAACATTTTCCTTTACTTTTTCACCTCAACTCCTCCACTATTATCACCACCACTTCTTCAACCCTTATCCACACATATACCATTTTCTCCACTCCATCACCACCACTTCCTCCACCCCACTATCGCCACCACCACCACCACCACCATCACTTTCTCTATCATTATTATCATCACTTATTCTACTCTACCAACACCACCATCACATCCCACACCGTGTCTTCACCGCCGCCACCACCACGTCGCTACTGCCACTACCATCACTTCCTTCACTGTGCTACTGCCACTACTTCACCCTATTGTCGCCGTCACCACCACCACATCCTCCATTATTATTACCACCACTTCTTCCACTTCACCACCACCACTTCACTCGCTACCACAACCACCACCTTGCTATCGTCACCACCACACCTCCACCCTACCATCACCAATTCCTCCACCATTATTACAACCACTTCTTTCACTCCACTACCACCACTTCCTCCACCTCGTCACCACCACACCTCCACCACCACCACACCTCAACCCCGATACCACCACCACTAACACTTCCTCCACCAATCACTTTCTCTAACATCACTGTCACCACCACATTCACCTCTCATGTCTACATTTATTAGTAAAAGATCAATTAAAATATAATTGGTATTTTAATATAACTTATTTTGTATATAATTATTATTATTATTATTTTATATTTCACACACATATGTATATATAAGTTAAAATATGATAATGTATATTTAAATATGTTGTTGGAAAATATTTTTCAAAAATGTAAACAAACATCAAAAAAATTTTACAGTGATGTAGCCAAACACAAGAAAATATTTTATTTTCTTGCACAATATTTTCTCTTATATAACATTTTCTCTTGCACATTATTTTCCTACAAACAAGTGGGGCCTGTAATCAGTACATTGTGTACTCTGTAAATAATTAAAACTAAATTTCAATCATTAATCTCAATTTTACCCAAAATCTTTTACATATACTAAAAGAACCCAAAAGTTTGATAAATAACCAACCTGACACGTCTTAACATTTGCAAATTTGATTTAGAAACACCTGAAGGAACATAATTTCTACAAACTTAATCATTAGGAACTCAAACAAGCAACTTATGGTTTATTAGCCAAGTAGCCACTTGGCACACACTTAGAATCCAAACATACTCAGATAACTTGTAACATAATATTTAATACATTACAAAAGAAAAGAGAACAAACTTTACCAATTTGGTATATTATTCTTAAATACGTTCTGTAACATAAACAAACACATCAGCTCTAAAGAAATGACACACATGTGAAGCTCCTGGTTCAACCCCAAGAACACGAAACGAAGCATGATCACGACTCCATTGAGAAGTATCCATATGACAAACCGCAACAGCTTCAACTCTTCCTCCATTGTCACCTCCTAATATAACCTTAAACAACTTATTCTCGCTCTTCTGGCTATGGCAGTAAAATACTCTATAAGGATACGGCAGAGTGTGGCAAGCTACCATACTTGAAACTCTTACCTCTCTAGGTTCCGATAAGATAGTATAGTTGTCTAAACTCTTACTCGGTTTTTTAATAAACGTAGTTTGTAAAACTTCAAATTCGGTGTCCAGTCCAAAAGTTTCACGTACAAAATCATGCATGGATTCTAGAGAAGTAGCGCAAACTTTTGTTTCGCCTTTGATGGGTTGAATTTCGCATTCTTTGAGCGTATTTTCGATGGCTTTGGCTTGCAGGGATTCTGACGAGGCGGAGAACAAGTGAAGGAGATAAGGAAGGTGATTGTATGAGAAAGGAATAGAATTAGCTTCGTTTTTTGATAACGATGGAGATGATTTTTTGTTTGGGAAATAAATAGGCATTTTATTGCCTAATTTCAGATCTTTCATAGTGAAAAATACAAGCCATGCTGGGTCTATTTGATGATCCATCATATGATGGTTTCTATGTTTCATGCCGTTTTCCATGCTTGGAAGCCTCAAAACGTTGCCGTTTCCGGCAGCATTCATATCTCTTGTGGCTTCTCCACTTCGAGTATGATACTGCAGATCAATTTCATATTTGAATTAATCATAAGAGTAAGGATAAAATTATACATATAATATTATAATATTAGAAAATCATAAAGAGTAATAAAATACCAGAGCAAGAGAGAGAAGGAAGATATTCAATGCAAATTGTACTGTAGAACACATATTTCTTGCTTTGTGATATTGCAAGTGTTTTCTTGAAATTTAATACAATTTCCTATTTGTTTTTTTTTTATTAAAATAACAAGTCAGAAGCTAGTGGAAAAGAAATTATTTTACAATTAATTGTTCAATTATTGATGAACGTTCATTTTTATATTTAATTAATTATTTATTATATGTGGACAAAAAAACATGAACATAGGATATCATATTCAATCAGTTTGCTGGAGGTTAGATATGATATGTGCATTCAGGAAAATCCAAAACATAAATGTAAGGCGTGATTTAGATTGCAATATATTAATTAAACAATATGCTAATTCAAGTCACCTTTATACTGTATCCATGTGAATAAATATCAAAATACTTTATTGTCGTTTCCAACTTGCCATTTTAATTACCAGAACAAGATAGAGAAGGAATATATTCAATACAAATTGTACTGTAGAACACATGTTTCTTGCTTTGTGATATTGCAAGTGTTTTCTTCAAAGTTAATACAATTACCTGTTTGTTTTTTCTATATAAAAATAACTAGTCGGAATCTAGTGGAGAAGAGATTATTTACAATTAATTGTTCAATTATTGATGAACGTGTATCTTTATATTTAATTAATTGTTATATATGGACAAAAAAACATAAACATAAGATATCATATTCAATCAATTTGCATATCATAGTGCATTCAGGAAAATCCAAAACATAAATGTAAGGCGTGATTTGGATTGCAATATATTAGTTAAAAAATATGCTAATTTAAGCCGCCTTTGTATCCATGTGAATAAATATCAAAATATTTAGGGCCTGTTTCATAAAATTGATTTCATTTTTCAGTTTTCTTTTCATTTTTCAAATTTTCATTTTTCTAAATAAAAAATTAAAAAACAGAAAACATGTTCCTTTTTTTTCGTAATCCAGTTTTTTTTTTAAAAAAAATTGATTAATATACTTTACTTGTTATAAACATTAGAAATGACAAAAAAAATATTACAATATAAATTAAAAATGACAAATATAAATTTTAAACTAAAAAATAATAAAGTAAAAAAAATTAATCCAATTATAAATATAAGTTGATTCATGTGCATTTTGATATTGGTTTGAAAATGATAAATCATACCTTTAGCACATTTAAAACTTATCACATCGTGCAATTTTTAAGATGAATATACTTCAAGTTTACCAAATTATAGTTTTATTTAGCTTGCCTACATTTATGAAAACATCTTTATTTGATATTTAAATTTCATGTTTTAGTGATCTTTTTTATCAAATTTTACAATTTTCGATTTCCTAAATAATGAATTGAAAAATCGAAAGCATAAAGAAATATTCACATATAAAATAATTTTCAATATACAATTTTTTAATTTTTAAATAATAAATATTAATTTAAAATTTTATTAATTAAAAAATATAAGTGAATCAATTTAAGTAGACTAAATATTAAAAAAAATTAAATGTAAATTGGAAAAATGACTAAATAAATAAACTAAGAGTATATTAATAAAAATTATTCTTTGTTTATTTATTAACAATTTACTAAATAACTATATATATTAGGAAAAAATAAATTAAATAATAAAGTATTGTGGTACTTACATAAAACTTGTACGTTATTCAGTTTGGAAAATTTCAAAAAACATCAAAAAGTTGTTTTCTGAGTTAAAGCATAAAATAGAAAATTCTAAAAACTGTTTTCCAATTTTCCAAACTGAAAAATTTTGCAACCAAACAGCAAATTCCATTTTTCAGTTTTCCTTGAAGATTTTTCTGAAAAACTGGTCCAGTTTTCCACAACCAAACAAACCCTTAATTTTCATTTCCAACTGTCATTTTAATTTATCCCTTCATTATTATGAAGCAGTCAATTTGTTTAAGTTTGAGTATTATTAAATATTTTAAAACATATTAATTATTTTATAACGACTAACTTTTTATTATAATAATACCCCTCCGTGTCGAGAGCGGAATTATGGGGAATGCTTGATGGTTTGACTGTGGCTTGGGATCGAGGATTCAGGAAAGTTAAAGTGGAAGTTGATAGCTCCTTCATGTATAATTCTATTCGCAAGCCCGATGTTGCTGTTTGTGATTATTACAACTTGGATTTGGGTATTCAGGAGCTTGTTGGTAGAGATTGGGTTGTGGAGTTTAACCATGTGTACCATGAAGGCAACTGAAGTACGGATCGTTTAGCGAATTATGCAGCCTCCTTTTCTTTGGATCTGCATCTGTTGAATGTGCCACTTCCCGGATTTCTTGTTTTGATCCAACAGGATTTGGCAAGGGTGGTTTTCCTCGACGAGGAGTGGTCTAGCCTTTGTTTCTATCATTCACCTACAAAAATAAAATTACTCCCTCCGTCTATTAAATATTGTCATTTTAAAGGGATTTCAATGTTTTTCTTTTATTATCATTTTGTATTTTCAAGATATTTTTTTTCTAAGTTTTCCATTCCTACCCCTATTAATTTGTTCAATTTTCAAGATAATTATATTCCAATCTCCAATAACAAGAGAAGATTATAGGTCAAATTGTTTTTATTAAACATATTAATGAAATCTTGAAAATAGAATAGGACATTTATGAAATTAGTATATTACCTCATTCGGTTAATTGTGATCTTAAAAGCTGTGAATTAGTTAAAACGACAATATTTAATAGACGGAGGGAGTAATAATAAAACTAACAAATTTTAAAAAATAAAATTAATAAGATTAATTTATATGATAATTTTAATTATTATTGTAATTATTGACTATTAATAAATTTTGTTACGATATAGTATTAATTTAAAATATTATGTTGTTGATATATTAATATTTTAAAGCAATATTATTATTGTTGTTAATATAACAAAATATCTTTTAATTAAATTTTTGTATTTTCAATTTAGTTTACTTCAGTTCAATACAAATTGAATAAGTTGAAAAGAATAGACAATAGAGTCTTAGTGAAATTAATTTATATTCTCTATGACAATGTCACGTGACAAATAGACCTGTTCGTCGGGCGGGCCGGGCCGGGTTCGGGCCGGGCTTGACGGGCTTTTAACAAAAATCGCTATCCCAAGCCCGGCCTAAGCCCATAGTTTAGAACTTCGGGCCCGGGCCGGGCTCGGGCCGGGTTTACAAG
>CATIWQ010235978.1:0-11292 GCA_949673415.1 Euphorbia schlechtendalii
GTGTGTTGAGAGTTATTGTATTAATATATACTTGAGCTAAAATACAATACAGGAAATATATTTACACTAAATAGAATTCTATACAAACTAGGAATTCTTGAAAAGTATTCCTTAATTATTGGGATCCTATCACCCCCCCCCGGAAGTTGGGTGGGTTTAGGAAACACGGCCAACTTGTCTCGTAAGACTTGGAAATAATGGCGAGACAGCGGTTTTGTGAAGACATCCGCGACTTGATCTTCAATTGAAATGTACCGAACAATGAGAGACTTAGCTACGACTCTCTCCCGAACGAAGTGAAAATCAAGTTCCAAATGCTTGGTGCGTGAATGGAAAATGGGGTTAGCCGTGAGATAAGTAGTGCTCAAGTTGTCACACCATAACGTTGGTGCAGCGGGCAAAAGAAAGCTGAGTTCCCAAAGAATAGACTCAATCCACGCCAACTTAGAGGTCGTATTAGCAACAGCCCTATATTCCGCTTCGGTAGATGAATGAGACACGGTTCGTTGCTTCTTTGAAACCCAAGAGATGAGGTTCGTTCCATGGTAGATACAATAGCCTATAGTTGACCTCCGATCAATAGTATCGCCCCCCCAATCCGAATCAGAAAAGCCATGGAGTTGAACTCCACTCTGCTTGTTATACCGTAGCCCGTACGAAATCGTGCCGTGAAGATAACGTAAAATGCGCTTCAACGCTTGCCAACGCACTATCTTGGGAGAGTTCATATGTTGAGCTACCTTTATGATGGAGTAGGAAATATCGGGCCTTGTGATAGATAAGTATTGAAGTCCCCCGACAAGACTTCGAAAATGAGTAATGTCCGAATACTCATCCGAGCCGGAAGCATCCATCTTGTCAACGGCAGCCGGTGTGGAAACTGATTTAGCCAAATCCATATTTTCCCTTTTTAACATGTCATTAATGTACTTGTGTTGAGACAAAAACAAACAGCCCTCCTGTCTATGAAATTCAATCCCTAAGAAGTATTTAACCGGGCCAAGATTCTTGATTGCAATGTGTGATTGCAAAAAGGAGATAAGATGAGAGGACCGAGCATCATCATTGCCAATAACAAGAATATCATCCACATATATCAAACAAAACATAACACACGTACCCTCACGCAAAAAATAGAGGGAAATATCCACCCGAGAACATTGAAAACCATAGGCCAAGAGAGTTTCCGTCAACTTATGGTGCCACATTCTTGGTGATTGCTTCAAACCATACAGTGACTTGCGCAGGCGACACACATAATTTGGATAATTTTTATCCATGAAACCAGGTGGTTGAGTCATGAATACCGGCGTGTCTAAGTCACCACATAAAAAGGCATTGGACACGTCCAAATGCGAAATAGACCAAGAGTTCGAAACGGCAAGTGACAAAAGGAGATGAATGGTAACCGGTTTGATAACGGGGCTAAACGTGTCAGTGAAGTCTATGCCCGATCTTTGATGAAAACCCTTGGCCACAAGACACGCCTTATGTCTATCAACGGATCTGTCAGGATTAAGTTTGGTCTTGAAGACCCATTTGCAGCCAATCACATTATTGGTAGAGTGTGGCGGAATAAGCTCCCATGTACCATTTCGAACTAGAGCTGAATATTCGGCACCCATGGTAGCTCTCCAGTGTTCAGACTTCATAGCCTGAGAGTGACACGTCAGGTCTAGAAGGGTCGTGTGCGTATGAAGAGCCCATGGACCAGATTTACGAGCCTTAGTACATGTGTTTGGTCTTATTTGTTTAGTCGACGCATACAGCTACCTCAAGGAGACATACCGTTGGTTGCCACAATTAGAAGGGACGTCCAGGGAAGGAGGAGAATGAGGAGCAGGCTGGTTAGTGACGGGTTCAGAGTGTGAAGACGTGGTGCTAGAGGGAGGCCGAGAAGGTTGGCTATTTTGTGTAGTAGAGTGGCTGAGGGACGGATAAGTTTTGATGGTGAGGTGGAGAGTTTTGCAAGATGGTTGGTTGCACCAGAAAAGTAACCGTCGGTAGAGGAGTTGTTTGTGGCGGATCACGCATAGCGGGTTGCACAAGCTCATGATAAGGGAACACCTGTTCATCAAACACAACATGATGTGAGACAAAATATTTATTCGAGGAAGGATCTAAACATCGATAACCCTTGTGAAGACGACTATACCCAAGAAAAATACAACAACGAGATCGAAAATCAAGTTTATTAGAAGCATAAGGACGTAACCAAGGATAACATAAACATCCAAACACACGTAACGATGAATAATCAGGCATATCTTTGAACAAACAAAAATAGGGAGTATCGAAATTAAGAACACTAGAGGGTATACGATTGATAAGAAAATTAGCTGTATCAAAAGCAAAAGACCAGAATTGCATTGGTAACTTTCCCTCTATTTATAGGCTTTGCAAGATCCCTCAAATCATGGAGGTAATACCAATTCAAAATGGGATCGTGATCCCTAGAAATAAGGAGGACTGGGTCCAACCCTTCTCAGCCCCTTGATTTTAGGAAGTATATAGTGATGCACTTGACAATTTCCTCTAGCCTTGAGAACGCTGTCTCGCTCGTTGAGGCAGGAATACCTTCTTGCGAGTGAATGCATCGCGCATGAAGTAATCGAGGTGGGTCCCCTCTCTGGGTAAAGGGGGATACTACCCGATGAGCCAACCATCCTCCTTAGTGACATCGCCTCAACCTTCGAGATAGGGGTGACGCTGCGCAAATGAATTCATGTAGAGAGCTACTCAAGGCGAGTCCTCTTTTGTTCAGGAGAAGTGCGGCTCAACAAACAGGCCGTCTGATATAACCTTAAGAAGGTGGTACATCTCGAAAATATGATTTCTTATCAATTACGATATTTTCCTTTTATTCATTTTTCTTTTTAAGGAGTATATGTTATAATTGTGTGTTTTTAACTTTCCTAGTCATTCATGTGTATTATTTCTGAAAATATTACTACATCAAAAGTTTCAATGCAGTGGCAATGTTACATTTTTAATCACCTTATTTTTATTTCTAAGTAGGATTGATTTTCATCCACTTGAATTCGCCCCGGTTGTACCTTAAAAAACCATTTCAACACAAATTTTATTTCACACCATTAAGTTATGCTTTTTTTATTAAGAAAATAATGCAAATCTAGAAGGATAGATGGGTCCTAAAAGGCGGAAAAATGGTGCGTTTAGAAGTCAGAACCTTTAGTAATTAGTATTCCGCGTCAAAATCATCTGGTTCGTTCCAAAGCAATGATTTTTCAAAATTTTATTGGGTATATGGATCACTAGATTCAAATCCACCTCTCTCTACACACAAAGCAAATTCCTTTAATCTAATTGAAGATAACCGACCATGGATCTCGATTTTGATTTCGATTTCGATTTCAAAAAGAAACGAATTCACGTCATCCTCTTTATCATTGGAATCATTGCTCTCAGTATCACTGGTATGTGTGTCAAATTACAGTTCGATTTTCGACATTGTGGATTCCGATTCAAAGTTAGGGTTCTTTAATTTCAATCAATTCAGTGCATTATATTTTCTTACAAGTGTACTCCTTAATATCCTCACGGTAATAAGATGAACCAAACTTAAGATAGAGACTAGCCAAAAACCCTACACTCGGGAATTGTATGGTTGGAAATTGGATATGTGTTATGTGTTTACCACTTTCTGATTCATCATGCATTGTACAAATGTGGCATGCTAACCACGAATCTTAATGCAGATGTTCATCACTTTTCCACTGATAATATAAAAGTTCTAAGTATGAACGAGGGTTGTCAGTACCGCTTATCAAATAGAAAAATGATAATAATTGCAAGTATACAGTTGCGATGTAGTTTTAAAAGATATCGATCCCACAGGGAAGGAATTTTGTTCTAAAGATCAATTAGATTTACGGAACAAAAGAAAATAAAATAAGTTGAAGGTTTTGAATGGTAGACTGATGAATGGACAGATGCATGAATAGATTAGAGAAGATGAAAAGCATATAGATATTCTCTAAGAATAAGTATAGTGGAGTAAAATATGCAAAATAATCAAGAATGTTTTATATACTTGATAACTTCAACAAACTCAGTTCTAGATGCCCAAATATTTTATAATTCAATGCAGAGCAATACATTAAATGATTTTTCTAAATCTAGGGTAAACGAATTATGACACTTATAAAAACCTGGACCACAATAATACTATGCTTAGTACGGGTCACTCTCACATAGCCATATTTAGCAAGTTACCACTCCAAAAATGTTTTCTCACTAAGTAGGGTTAAAATCACAGATCAAGTGATTATACACAATCTTGTTAAAGGCAACATTGTGGCACGAATTATGTGTAACAAGGTATAATTTGGTTTCGTGGGCTGATTTGGAGAGCAATGAGTTGAGGGCTTTCTCATGTATGGAATGGAATTATCGCTTGTTGTGTATCAAACTCAAGTTTTGGAATATTTTCAAAACGAACACAAGACTGAAGCTGGGGAACGGGGCTGACGGCTCCTTTTGGTTTTATAATTGAACTTCGAATGTACCTCTAGCGACGCTCTTTGAGGATCTTTTCGGGCTGTGTAACCACAAGTCCAGTTCAATAATGGAGGGCTGCACATTTATTTTCGGTTCAACACCCTTCTTAAGACCATTTTGGAAATGAAATTTAAGGGCGAATTACCGAGAGAGGTGTATGCAGCTTAAGGGTTGGGTTATGCACTCTAATCCAAATATTTGTATACATGATGCAGGTGTTGTGGATGGGCTGTTGGCGAGGGGCCTATTTTTTGATGAAGCTGCCAACAGTTTTGAATGGTCTGTTAGCGGGACTTGGGTGTTTACTGTTGGAGGATTTTGCAGTCGGGTCTATGGCTCAGAACAACGTGAGGCGGGATTGCATTTTAATATCATTTGGAAGTCGTGTCTTATACCGAAGATAAAGTTTTTTGGGTGGCTTGTATGGCATGGGGGAATACCTTTCGAAAGCTTTTCTTTTTCGGAGAGGATGTGTGGAGAATGATTGTTGCCCTTTTTGTGGAGTTACTAAATCTATGGAACGTGTGTTGTTTCATTGCTCGAAGGCTCGTTTAATTTGGTGTGAACTATTTCGCATGTTCGGCGTGATGATAACAATTCCGGAGTCGAGACATATCTTCTTGGAATGTTGGCAAGCTCTATTTCAAATGGGCCCATGTAGGGAGTTTGCAACGTCGCTATGGTTCTTAATTGCATTGAATATTTGGAGACGAAGGAACAAAGTGACTTTTGAAGACCAAGCAAGGGAAGTGGATAGTCTTCTAGCGAGTTATTACCATTGTAGGTTTATTTTCTCTTGTAATAGGTGTTCTTTACCGTTTGGAGCGAGTGATGTTTTTATGCACCCAAACCTATTGCTGGATTGTACATATCTTTTCTCCTATGGAGAACAATTTATATTAATGAATTAAAAAAGGGGTGGGTGTTTTGTAGGTTAGCGAATGCATCAACCTAGTTGGGACGTTCGTCCCGAAATTTTCACACCCTAAACTTTTCTCAAAGGAGGATCATATTGTTCATTTGGAGGTTTTTCAAAAAAAAAATAAGTATTTATTTGATGAAAATAAATTATTTTAAAACCCTGCCAATGACTCTTGAAATGATTCTATCCGAATTCAAAAAAAACTTTAACGAGTAATTTCCCATTCGCGATTATATTTATCATTTTAGTTGACAAAATCAAAGCTTTCTTATTCCGTGCTTGCTCTGTTTCTTAATCATCTTTCTTATAGTTGCACTGTAATTAAGGACGTGGGCCCTAATGAAATTCAGATTAAGACTAATCAATTCAACTAAATTAGTCAACCTTTAATCTCTGTTACTCGTGTTTTCTTTTACACAAGTCTTTTTGGATATTCGTATTGTGCTCCTAATGTAGATATCGCATGATACAAAACAATCACAGTCAGTACCGTAGAAAGGTATAATCAATCATTCCAAGTTTTAGTCTTTGGAGAAAATTGAGGGACAAGGACTATATTAACAAGAACTAGAATTTTTGCAAGTTGGAAAAAATCAGAATACGCCAAGGACAAGTATAAAACCTAGACGGAAACAAATCAACTTCTTTGAGCCGGCGGCCTCAAAGACAAGTTTTCCCACTCCTCATAAACCCAACTTCTTTTATTCTTCTTCTTTCCATTTTCAAAAACTCAACTTTGGATTGCATCAATGATACTATTTAGCTGTATTTTTGAAATCGATTTGCAGTAATTTTTATAAAATCAAAGTCTAGAATTGTGTACGCATCTGCTGAATAATCTGCGCCAGTGGTAAAAGCTCCACCGCTGATAAACTCAACAAACATCCGGTCCAATAATATTCCAAAACTCCTGGTAAAAAATACCAGCGAAACCATCCGGACCAGGAGCGCTTGCACCATCCATAGACATAATAATATCTCTAATTTCAGTAGAAGTTGGCCGCCGAACCAACGTCCCATTTTCCTCCTCATTCACCATTCTCGGAATAATAGATGAAATAACTCCAGCATCCACAAGAACATCTTCGTTAGCACCAAAAAGCTGCGAATAATAAGAGACCATATGAGTAGAAATAACCTCAGCATCGTGACAAAGCTGCCCTTCAATTTCCAGAGATTGAACTCCACTACCAGACTTCCGCGCACTTGAGATACTATGAAAAAATTCTGTATTCCTGTCCCCATCCCGCAGCCATCTAATCCCACTCCTTTCCTTCATATAAATTTCTTTTTTCCGCAAGTGCAAGTCCAATCTAGCATGAGCTTCAAACTCCTCTTGCTTTAGATTATCAGAAATTCCAAGTGAGGAAATCCTCTCCTGAACCTGAGCTAATTTCTCCTGTCCTTGTCGAATATTTTTATCAAAGTGCCCAAAAATATCACGGTTCCAAGAACGAAGAATCTACCTAAGAGATTTCAGTTTTAACAACAGCAACTGCGATGGAGGAAGTGAGGGAAAAATAGAATTCAAATTATCAGCCACCACTTGACGAAGTCCCAGATGGGTTAACCACATACTTTGGAATCGAAATCTGGAAAAACTGCGGCAGACCAAAGAACCAACGAACAAGATAGGATGATGATCAGAGAAATGTCTAGCCAAGACATTACAATTATAAGAGCTGAAGAACTCCATGAACCCAACACTAACTAGTGCTCTGTCCAAGCGTGAATCAACTCTATCATCACCCGATCTACCATTAAACCATGTGTATAATGGCCCCGCAGCAGCAACATCAATTAAATTGACATCATCAAGACACTCCCTAAACTCACGACAAGCTCTTGCATTCAGAGGATTTCCATGCCCACTTTTCACCAGGCAAAGTAACTTCTCTAATATAATCGAACAACTGAATCCGGACACTAGAATTCACACTTCCATACACAAATCCGTAATTAACCACAAACCCGTTGATAAAAACCTTGATGCAAACAACTTGTTCCGAAGACGAAGTCACCGAAATCGGAAAAGTAAGAAGAGTCGACTTCAGAATCCACAGAGATGGCAATAATTTATTATTGACTGCCACTAAATCAAAACCAATTGATCTCCAGTATGAAGAATCAATCCTAGAGAACTCCACCAAAGGTTTCGCCAGACATAGAATCTTTGGTTTATGCAACGAGATTAAGCTCTGAACATACCACCGGGTTTCCATGTTGCCGAAACCCCTACAATCCCAATAAAGGACATTCATGGAGAGGACCTGACAGGGGACCGTCGCGTTTCACGCGATGGAATTCTCCTATCTTGCGATAAAACAAGTGCGCCACCCAAACCACCACCCCGCCGCTTACGTCGACCCACAGTTTCCCATTGGCTATCTTCCTGTTCCGCCATATCAGCCCAGCTGCTACTCCCACTTCCAATAACTGTTTGAATCTGACCATCTTCCGGAATTGCCTTCAAATTAGGAGAGTAAGATCCACCACTAAATTAATCCCCTTGGTGCTAGCCGATACAGGAACACTATCCATCGTTTCCAATTGTTCCACTTTGTTTGATTCTGAGCCTGATTCATTGTCATTAGAAATATTGTCATCATCTCCAGCCCCCTTCGAGTCCGAGGTGGACTCAAAATCCATGTTGTTAGATCTTGTCTTCGTCAGATCCTCCTTAGATCGAAGACTCTCATCAGTGTTTCGAAAAATACCAGCAACCGGAATCTCATGTAATCGGTTCTCAAGATCCCGTTGTTGTTGTTTGCTACGTTGCAGAAGGTCAACATTGGCCAGCCCGTTGCCATGTGAGATCCCATCATTAGATGGCTGTTTTGCCACCTTTCCGTCATTACGAAATTCAACCAATTTCTTCTTCAGAAAAGCCTTCTTTTCATCGGCCAACTTTATGTTCCGCTTGCAGTCATAAGATTTATGTCCAACCGAGTTACAGATTTTACAAAAATCTGGTAAATTTTCAAAGGAAAGTTCCACCCAAATCTCATGGCCCTCTCTAGCAACTCCCACTATGTGCGGCAAAGAAGAAGACAAATCTACATCAACCAAGATTCTTGCAAAGTGACCAAATGACCCATCCGTCGTGGCCCTATCAATCCGAAGCATTACTCCAAAACTACTTGCTATCTCGGGCAGAATAGTAGGATCCCAATACTCCCATGGAAGACTTAGCATTCTGACCCAAACTTGTGCAGAAGTTGTTTTTTGTGAAAAATGATAAAAGTCTGGCACCCATGGCTGCAACCGAAAAACCCTAGGTTTTAGGTTAATACTACCATGACCCCAAACCTAATTTTTCACCTCTAGAGATCGAAGCATGACATGATAGTAACCACGACCTATCGAAATCAGTTTCCAGTCCGGCTTAATCCCCCAAATCGCTGTAAGTTGAACTTTTAAATCATCAACCTTTCGAGGGACAGATCCCTTGTTCAGAACCAATCTACCGATGAGAGAATACTCACATAGTTTCACCCTTTTATCATAAATCAACTGTGTAATCTGAACAGACTTGAAACCACCCCGTTCAACCACACTAGCCTTCGAAACAGCAGCTGCCATGGTAGGTTTCTCTTGCGCAATGTCAGCATAGGACTGTTTCTCGCTAGGTCTTGGAGAAGACCTTTGCACAACTTGCGGCTGACACTGAAGGTCAAACAGACCAGCGATAAAAGAAGCATTCGACATCACAAAAAGATGATCAAACCAATAAAACCAAGAAGAAAAAAATCATGCAACTCAAGAAAACCAAGAAGGCAGGGATCTCGAGCTAACAACACCAACCCGCAGAGGAAGAAACAAAAGAAACCAAAGAATCCGATAAAGAATAAAAAAAAACCTTAAGGGCGACGGCTAGGAAAAGAAACCCTACCAGAGTTGTTTTCATCCTTCTTTTCCTTCCCAGGCAGAAGAATTAACTTGTAAAGTTATATAAACATCACATGAAATCATACTTGAAGAACAAAAAATAATATATGTATACATTTCGATATGTGTGCAGGTGGTATCAAAATTTGAAATACTTTATATTTTACTAACACACATATGAAATGTATATTGAGAATATTTTTTCTTCACGCAAAAAGACTAGTTACTCCATGTAAAATCTTAAGGGCAAAAATCTCGAGCTAGAAGAATGATATTTTGTCCTTTATAACCATTGGACATAGAAAAAACCTTGTTAAATTAGAGAAAAATCATTAAGGAATGGGATTGAATTACTAATATTTCATGCAAATATAGAGACTTGACGAAATTGTTGTATTAAGTAAGTAAATACCAATATTAACAAAGTGTATTTCTTTAGAAAACAGGAAAGCTATAGAATTTCTAAAAAACTAAATTACTGTTACACCAAACAGTGTTCTTCAATTTTTTGATAGTGGCTACATGTTACCTGGAATTAATTCAAGTGTAATGGCTTTGATTTCGAAAGTTGAGGGAGCGGTGAGGGCTGAAGATTTTCAGCCTATTGTTATGACAAACTTCGTGTTCAAAATTGTGACTAAAATTCTTGCATCCTGGTTAAGTTTGATTGCTTTATGTATTGTTTCGCAGAATCAATTCAACTTTGTTAAGGGCCGTAACATTCATGAAGCTATTGCTTTGGCTTCGGAAGGGGTTAATGTTCTTCATCGTACATGCCGTGGAGGAAATCTCACAATGAAGATTGATATCAAGAAGGCGTTTGATATGTTGAATTGGAATTTTCTTCTTGAAGTTTTAAAATGTTTTGGTTTCTCGGACATTTTCACGGTTTGGATTCATAATATCCTCAATTCGGCAAGAATTTCAATTCTTACCCCGGTAGGCTTGTGTGGATACTTTGGTTGTGCAAGGGGAGTTTGTCAAGGTGATCCACTATCACCTCTTCTCTTTTGTATTGCGGAAGATTTTTTGAGTAGAATGATATCCTCTTTAGTTAATTCCGGGAGGATTAATCCGATTCGTTAAACGGCGGATACGTTCTTTACTTTGCACTTGCTTTATGCTGAAGATATCCTTTTATTTGGTTTGGCTAGCATGAATAATATGAAGGTTATTGTTCGCCACTTTTCTACTGATAAGTTTAATAACTTAATCACAAGACTTGGCTACTCTTATTCTGAAAGAATTATACCAATAATAATGCCAAAAACATGTTCACACAAACTGCAGGTGTTGTCAATACCTCATATCACAGAGAAAAATGATGATAACTGCAAGTATAAAGTTGCGATGTAGTTTTAAAAGATATCAAACCCACAGGGAATGAGTTTGGTCTAAAGATAAACTAAGGATGAATAAAATAAAGAAAATAAAAATAGATTAGAGATTTTATGGATAGAAAGATTAGAATGAAAAGTTGAGAAAATAGAGATGTGATAGATTAGAGACTCTAAATAGATTTTCACTACGAATAAGTATAGCAGAGAAAACATGCAAGATCAATAAAGATGTTACAACACACTAGACTAATCTAACAAACCGGTTCAATACACTCAAATGTTCAATAATTCACCGCAGAGCAACACATGAAATAACTTTTCTAAACCTAGCGCAAATGAGATAAGACTATTATATAAACCTGGACAACATCAATACTATGCTTAGTATGGGTCGCTCTCACATAGCCACATTTAGCAAGTTACCATTCCAAAAATTTTGGCTCACTAAATAGCATTATATCACAGATCCAGTGATTATACACGATATTGTTAACCCCGAAACTACTCTTAAAATTAATGCCAAGGCATATAACTTGATTAACATAAAAGACTTAGTACGAAATACACATTATGACACATAGACATATCATAAACTTCGAAATAGAAAGTATAAGTAGAAAG
>CATIWQ010236059.1:0-20471 GCA_949673415.1 Euphorbia schlechtendalii
TAATTTTGACAAGTGTAACTTGTGGCATAAAAGGCTTGGGCACATTGGTGCCAAAGGCCTTAATTTTTTGCATAAGAATGACATCCTTGATATTCCTAAAACCAGTAAACTTGAAAATTGTGAAACTTGTGTCATGGGAAAGTCCCATAAGAAAAGTTTCAGTACTTCAACATATAAGTCTAAAAAATGTTTGGATTACATTCACAGTGATCTGTGGGGTTCTCCTAATGTTCCCTTGTCTTTATCAGGAGCTCAATACTTTATCTCTTTCATTGATGATTTTTCAAGAAAAGTATGGGTCTATTTTTTAAAACCAACAAAATCTTAAGGTAAAAGTCCTTAGAACTGATAATGGTCTAGAATTTATAAATGATGATTTTAATTCTTTTTGTACTGATAGTGGGATTTTAAGACATAGGACTTGTACCTATACTCCTCAACAAAATGGTGTTGCTGAGAGGTATAATAAAACCCTTTTAAACAAAGTAAGATGCATGTTGTATGAATCTGGTTTAAGTTTTGGTTTTTGGGCTGAAGCAGCTTAGATTGCTTGTTACCTAATAAATAGGTCCCCTAGTTCTGTCATAAATTTCAAATCACCAAATGAAATTTGGAACAATAAGCCTGTGAGTTACTTTCATTTCAGAATTTTTAGCTGTGCTGCTTTTATTCACAATGTTGGGTCTAAACTAGAACCCAGAGCCAAGAAGTGTATATTTCTTGGCTATCCAAATGGATTCAAAGGATATAAACTGTGGTCTATTTCTGAGAATAAAGTTATTGTTAGTAGGGATGTTGTGTTTAATGAGTCTGTTTTTCCCAAAATAACTTTAGATTCTCAGTATTCTCAATCACAGCAAACATGGTTTGAGGTGGAGCTTGAAAGACTTAATCAGAATAGGTTGAATCAACAACCTAATCTGGAAAATGTTTCTCAAAATGAAAATGATCAAACTTTAAATACTGACCATATAATCAATTATTCTCCTCCTGAACCTGGTATAAACAGAAACCAAGATAATCATAACTATCTATTAGCTAGAGATAGAACTACAAGAATTACAAGGCCTTCTAGGTTTCTAGATACAAGTGTTTATGATTGTAACTATTCTGAGTTTCTTGAGTTTGCTGCTTGTGTTGCTGAAACTATTGAGACTTGTGAACCTAAGACTTTTTCTGAAGCTAAAAATTCTAAAGAATGGCCTAATTGGTTTGATGCTATGACAGATGAGATTAAATCTCTTAAGAAAAACAACACTTGGATTTTGGTTCCTGAACCTAAAAATAAAAGAATAATTGGTTGTAAATGGGTTTTTAAATGGAAACCAGAAATTCTAGGAGTTGAAAAAGGTAGATTTAAAGCTAGGGTTGTGGCTAAAGGTTATAGTCAAATTGATGGTGTCAATTTTCATGATATTTTTTCACCCATAGTAAAACATGTTTCTATAAGAGTAATTCTTTCCATTGTTGCTTTTTATGATCTTGAATTAGAACAATTAAATGTTAAGACAACCTTCTTGCATGGCAATCTTGAGGAAGAGATATATATGTCTCAACCTGAAGGTTTCATTGAAAATGGTAAAGAATCTCTTGTTTGTTTGTTAAAGAAATCCCTGTATGGCTTAAAGCAATCACCTAGGCAGTGGTATCTTAAATTTGATGAGTTCATGATTAAGTCTAAATTTAACAGGAGTAATTTTGATTCTTGTGTGTATTATCAAAAGTTAGAAGATAATTCATATGTTTAGCTGCTATTGTATGTTGATGACATGTTCATAGCTAGTAAACATAAAAATGAAATTGAAAAATTATAGCTTAATCTGAAATCTGAGTTTGATATGAAAGACCTAGGTAATGCTAAAAGAAATTTAGGGATTAATATTATAAGAGATAAAATTAAGAAAACTTTATTTTTAACTCAATGTGATTATGTTCAAAAGGTTTTGAAAACGTTTGGTTTGTTTGATGTTAAAATTGTTAACACTCCTTTAAGTCCTCAGTTTAAATTAAGGGCTAGTACTGTACCTTTAGATAAGGCTGAAGTTGAGTTCATGAGTAAAATACCTTATCAAAATCTTGTTGGTTCCCTTATGTATGCCATGGTTTGTACCAGACCTAATTTAGCTTTTGGTGTGAGTGTTGTAAGTAGGTTTATGAGTAAACGAAATAAATCTTACTAGCTAGCCATTAAATGGCTTGCGAGATATATTAAGGGTTCACTCTCTACTTTTTTACTTTATAAGTTTTCTGATTCTGATTTCTTAGTTCGTGGCTATTGTGATTCTGATTTTGCTGCTAATCTAGATAAAAGAAGATCAGTTACATGTTATTGCTTTATAGTAGGTGGTAACATTGTTAGTTGGAAATCTAGTTTACAACACATTGTTGCTCTCTCAACCACTGAGGCTGAATATATAGCTCTTACTGAAGCTGTAAAGGAAGCCTTATGGTTAAGAGGTTTTTTTATCTGAATTAGGTTTTGAACAGAAATCTGTAGATGTTAATTGTGATTCTCAATCAGCTATTTACCTAAGTAAAAATTCCATGTTTCATGAGAGGACTAAACATATTGATATAAAGTTACATTTTATTAGAGATCTGATTAGTTCTGGTGCTGTGAGAGTGGTTAAAATACATACTGAAGTAAATCCTGCTGATATTTTAACTATATCTGTTTCTATCTCAAAATTTCATGCTGCTTTGAGGAATCTGCATGTTGTGCAGAACTTGGTATAAAACCAAGTTCATTCTGTGCTCGCAGTGTTTCTCTATTTATTCAATAACCTGTGCAAGGGTTTTTTGGATGGCTTGTTGAAGTGTTGCTGGAGAATTCTCGTAAAGTCAAGGAGGAGATTTGTGGCCCATAGTGTTGCCTTTAAGAGCATTCAAGCCCAAGCCCCTTTTTTTTAAGCCTCTAGTATATGAGCTCGTTTTTTGAGCTAGGGTTCTACAGCTCTTGGTCTTTCATCTGCTGCCTCCTTTCTTTTTCTGTTGAGAGCTTTTCTGGAATTTTGGAGGAGCTTCAAGCGCGTGAGAAAAGGACTGAGCACGTGGAGTCCGATTCTGTTTTGAAGTGGTTATTCACTTCTCTATATATTTAGATGGATCTTGTGGTTTCTTAGCGATGCATGTATTTAGTTGCTTTCTGTTTTGGGTTTGTTGTATTCTGCTTTGGTTTTTGTTTTCTTTTCTCTTGCTAGTCTTCTTCTTCTTTTAGCATCTGAGTTTGAGAAACCGTTCATTGATGGCTTGTATCAGTTCTTTGCCGGATTTTTAGTTTTCTCCGACGACTTTCAATAAAAGCAACCAAAATCCTTGCATCTTGGATTACCCTTCAAAAGCCTGGTATTTTATAAGTCCAGACGAGGGAACCAAGTAAAAATTGTCCGTATTCTTTACGTTTATGTTTAAGAATGTATTTGCATGTTAGCTTAAGAACTTAGAATCATCGATATAATCCTAACATGTTTGACAGTAATTTTGTCAATACAAATTTCGTGTGTAAATCGATAGGGTTTAAAATTTACCTAATATAAAGATGACTTCGAATAAAATTTTCTTAGTTTGGTCATCAGAGATTGTGACTTGAGTAGAAAGGTTTGGAATGGTTTTATTCCAAACACATTAATTATGAATTCATTAAGATTTTCTAAAATTAATTTGGTGGAATTGAAAGTATTGTTTGTGGGATTTCGTGGCGTTATAAATATCAATAATTTAAATTTAGTGAATGACTCAAATTGGTCTAACTTTTCAACTTTACCATCAACCCAACTTTAGAAAATCGCAATCCATAAGTTGTGGGTAGAGTTTTTATACTTTGTAGCAAGGGAACGGATACCGGAAATAGCCAAATAAGAACATGAGGTTAGGTTTTCTAGAAGAAACTGGAAACACATGTCCAAGAATGTGTTACCTTGATTTTATGATATAATTGAACCTTAAATAACTTTAATTCATCCAAGTTCACCATTTGAAATACATCATAAGCTTATTGATAATCAAATTTGTTGTGAATAAAAGCATCATGTCCATGAAGGGCACCACTTCTCACTTCTTATAGGTTGACTTGTAGATTGTGTGAGATTTTTTCAATCTCTTGATTGAGTTTATGATCTGTAACTCCGAAATGGCTGAAAGCTAATGATTTAAATGCTAAATAATTGCATTGTGGAATACAATCTGGAATTCAATTATTCCCTCCAATAGTTAAGGATCAACCGTGTCGTTTTCTTTTTGTTGTAAGAACACCACCTTCTCATCTCCACTCAAGAAAAGAACAAAAGGGAAATTTGATGATAGAACATGGGCTGTAATAGATCAATTTGCATATATTATAACAACTTATGAATGGATATTGACTGTCCCAAATTACTCAACACCACGACTAATATATTTTTTATTAAAATGAAATAAATTTGTTATGGCGCATATTTCACGACAAATGCTTAGGTGTTTGTCGTGAATGCTCCACTACCAAAAAAATTTTGTTGCATGACCTTCACAACGAACGCCCAACCATTGGTTAGGTATGCCCGTCGTTAACATTTGAGGGATGGAGAAACTTTGAGTGCTTGTTCCTAGTGGTAGAAACAATTTTCAATTTTGAAAATTATAACATAATAATAACATTTTTGAAAATGTTATAAATTGAACCTACAACATTAAACTAAATGTTTTATAGAACACTATAATTTGATCTAACTTAATTTATATTTATATTTCAATGTTAAAAAAATATTTTGAACTCCAATCTTTCAATGAGCCCTAGACAATCACCCATACTAGCCACCTCTCTTGGGGACGTCAATGCCCGATTCAAGGAAATTTTATCAAGTAATTTTGGGCCGTAGACGAAACTTTGATTGTTTCGTCTATGATGTCCACATTCTTGTTCACAAGTTCAATTGAAACATGTCAACAATAATTATGTCCTCAAAATATTCTTTACCAAGTCCAAGTCAAATACGTGTGGAACCCAAAGCAATTAGCAATAAGATGTATTGAATTTTCTCTTTTCTTGACAATTTTATAAGACCAAAAATCTAGGTGGCTAGCTCTCTATTCCATTGTTATTATTGCCCAAGACTTTATCCTTTGTCCCTTTCCTTTATTTTCCTCCCAGCAGAAATTTGTCAAATACACACAAATATACAGAAACCTTCGGTAGTTTCAGCAATAGTCATTCCAACCATAGCCGAAATGTATGCTCGAATTCGGTCCCGTTTTTCTACTCAATCCATAATGACTCTTGTTATAGATCAATCCTATTATGAACTGTTTCCAGCAGCTGAGACTTACATAGGCGCAATTTCAGCACCATCTATTCAAAGCATCACTGATAATAACAGCACTAGTATGGATACTAACGAAGACTTCATCAGTGATATGTATGACAACATACAAGTCAAATGGAAATCAAACTCTAAAGGCAAAACTCTGGTCTACGGATTACTAAGATCCTATGAGTTGAGTTTTGAAAAGAAATACAAAGACAAGGTGATGAATTTATACTTGCCCTACATTTTGCAGAAAGGCAAGGCCGTTCAAGAACAAAACAAGATAAGAAAGAGCATTTTGCTTCAAAATATGACATGGGTTTCATCTTCTGAATTGGATAAGTCAATTACTTTTTCAACCATTTCAATGAATGCGACGATTAAGGAACAAGTAATTTAAGATTTGAACACATTCATGGATGCTGAGGAATACTACCGAAGAATCGGAAAAGCTAGGAAAAGAACTTACCTGATATCGGGCCCGGTTGAGATTGACAAGTCGAGGTTGGTATCTGCAATGGCTAATCAGTTAAATTACAACATATATGAAGCGGATTTGTCTGAATATGTTGAAGGGGACGATATACGGGGACTTGTTGCTTCATCACATAACTCGTTCTATACTTGTCATTAAAGATATTGAATCTCCAATACAAGTACAGCCAGCATACAAGAAAAGAAGAAGCGAAACATCAACAAGAATGCATGAAGTTCAAAAGCAGAAACTAATCATGAAGTTGCTGCGGTCAATTAACGGACTTTGGTTGCCTCGGGCTAACGAGCTCATCGTTGTTTTTACCACGAGTAACAGAGAAAAGATTGAGCCAACTTTGCTGAAGCCTGGCTGGGTCAATATGCAAATTGATTTCTCACATTCAACTGAAAATATTCGGATTGAATCTATTTTCTACTAAGGAATTTTTGTATTCTATGTCATGTTCTATCATCACTATTTTATGAACATGTAAAAAATTAAACAAAACAGATGGGAGTTTCAAAAAACAATAAAAAAATTATCATGTAGACGAATTAATCGACATTTTACGGTCTAGTTAAGTGTACCCTGAAGCCAGTTTTCTTACTAAAATGCATACTTCGGACTAAAATGACCATTTTTACACAGGCTTTGATTTAATCCTCGCTCAAGTTTAAATAACTAAATATCCAGATCTAACTAATAGAGTAGATGTTTTGAGAAACAAAAGTAAACAAACAGCTAAGATCAAAACAAATTAACACCAGCAGACAACAATAAGATACAACAGAAGAGAGAATCTTAAAAATCCTCTCTCAAACAACAAAAGTGCAGAGTTGAGGGCAAATCATACTTCTCCCTTCCACACAATGACAAATTACAAAATCCTATCAGCTTCAGAATCACTGCAAAAGCAAATCATTTCATATTTACAAATTTGAACAAGTGAGCACATTCAATTAGATCAGAGAATCGTGAAGACTTACCTCTGCATCTTCTCCCCCGCCAGTTCTCCCAGAAGTTTCCATTTTTTGGTCTTTTAAAAGGAAATTAAAAGTTAAGCATACAAGAAAACATATAAAATCATTCATCAAAACCACTAACTAAATTCAGAATTAAGTTTGAAAAACAGCAGGTACTTAAACATTTTCTTACTTTATAATAATTATATAGAGCATAAAGAGAATCAGGAACTTTTAGCAGATTTTAATATTCTATACTTCAACCAATAGCATGGAATGTATTTCAATAATCCGATCTCCAAAAAAGTGCAGACTAAAAATATGGAAGTCCTATCCAAAGCAATAATTAGAGCATATGTATCAAATACCTCCATCCTCTGGTATGTCTGAAGTCCACAAAGTCAGGTTGTCCCTCAATAGCTGCATGATCAATGTGCTGTCCTTGTAAGATTCTTCGCTCAAGGTATCCAGCTCTGAAATGGCTTCATCAAAAGCTTGCTTTGCCAGATGGCAGGCCCTGAGAGGAAGGAAGCATAGGTAATATGTTTGCAGACATCTTATATGTAACAAAATGTATGCATGAGCACCTATGTAGCTTAACCACATTATCCTCCAAATACCTTTCAGGGGAGTTCATAATCTCATAATAGAAGACAGAAAAGTTGAGAGCTAAACCCAATCGAATGGGATGGGTGGGTGGCAAATCAGTCTCTGCAGTGGTTGAAGCGGTCTGCAACACCCAAAGTCGATATGAATTAGCAAATATTAACTATGTCGATCACTAGCAAGAACAAGGTCATGGTGTCAGGAAGAAAGAAAGATCAAAATACATAAGACATAAATCAACTTTTAGAAGAAAAAGTACAAGACTGTCATGAAGAGAGTAAACAAACAATTTGAGGCTCAATATTGTTTCTAATGCTTAGTTTCTCTTTTCTCGTCTTTTTATGAGCTACACTATAAGGTCAAGAATCTGAGTTAAGCATAAGAGGCTCAGGACTCAGAAATGGAAAGGCTAATAATTTTCAGAATATTTGTATTGTGCTCATCATCACAAATAAAATCAGAGTGCTAAGAAATACTGCTATAGAACAAAGGCAGAAGAACCTTTTTCTGTAAAAACCCAAGTCTCCATCCATAGCAGGAGAACAAAATAATGTGTTACATAAAATCCCTCGAAACCTAGTCACAGAAAAAATGTTGCATTTTTTACAGAAAAACAGAAGCACAATACACTGATAAAAGGAAAAACTAACTTCATTCAGTAAGATAACAGTATATAGAAGAAAATTTTACAAATCACTGATTCAATCTGTGTAAATGAGTCAAATTAAACAAGACAAGCAACTAAAAGTCAAGTGACCCATGAACTAACAAAAGTATAAATCTCATCACCAACAAATAGTTATTTTCCTAAGCTAAGTAACAAAAACTTAAAAGCAAATGAGTTCAACTAATCACCTGGTACGCCTTGAGTGATTGATCAGCAGCCTCTTTCTTGTCATTACCAGTCTTAAACTCGGCTAGATAACGATAATAATCTCCTTTCCTGCGCAAAAACCCACCATAAAAACCAAACTGAAAGATAAGACTATAGAACAGAGAAACAGAGAACCACAGAATCAAATAATGTAATCAACTCCTTACATCTTATAGTAGAACACAGTAGATTCCCCAGCGGTACAAGAAGGAATGAGATGCTCATCAATCACAGTCATGATATCACTGCAAATACTTGACAACTCAGACTCAACCTTGTGCCTGTACTCCTTGATCCTCTTAGCATTAGCATCGTTCCCTTTAGACTCTTCCTTTTGCTCAATCGACGACAAAATCCTCCAGGATGCCCGCCGTGCGCCCACCACATTCTTGTAACCAACGGATAGAAGATTCCTCTCCTCTATTGTCAGTTCAACATCAAGATTCGCCACTTTCTTCATCGACTCCACCATTTCTACACTCGATCAACAAAAAAAAGGTCAAATTATGTATCAAACACACTGATCGGAGCTGTAAATCAGCAAACCCTAACAAAATCACAGATCTGGAGAAGAACAAAGAGCGAACCGTCATAGCGTTCAGCTTGCTCGGCGAGCTTGGCAACATAGACAAAAGTTTCGCGATCTTTAGAAGAATCCATAGCAGATCTTAGTAGAAAAAGGTTAAACACAGATAAAATTGACCCTGTTGAACGGGTGAATGAGAGGAAAGGAGTGTGAGAGACAGAGGAAAGAAATGGAATATATTAATCTTTATAGGTGGAGTAGGTTCGCCGGGATTGGAGGTGGTGATTGATGATGCCGGGAGCCAATGGGAGGGGTGGGGCGCGGCGAGGATTGTTGACCACTCAATGATTGCCACGTATATGTTCATTTTTGTTTTAAAAGTATCTAAAGTTCTTAAACTATGTGCCTTAGGTTTTTTATGTTTGGGAGTTAGGAACCAATCAACTTCCTTCTCTTTATTCTTTAGATTTTGAATTGTGATATAAAACTATAAACGTGGGAAACTTGAGCAATAATAAGGATATCTAGTTACAAAAGGCAGTTATAAACAAAGGGTAATCCGAAAATCCACCCGGGTTTTCTTAAAAATTGTCCAACATTTGACCTGATGTGATGAATTTACCATTCCCACAATTTCCACTCTCTCACTTTCTGTCCTCCCACTTTCTCCTTCCTTCGCACAAATTCCTTCAGTAACCGTTCATCATCTTCATCGCCATCGTTGCAAATACGAACTCCACAAGCAACCGTCCAGCCGAAAGCATGAGAGGGAGGAGAAATCTTGACATATTATCATGGCGGGTAGGTATGATGAAAAGGGTAAAGCACCTATTGAATTCCAGGTATGTAAATCATAAAAAATCATTGTTTTGCTGATATGCATCCCTACGAAACCTAAATTTACATGAAACTTGTAATTGTAATACTGCCGTCTATGAAATGCACCATTACCAACTGGTTAATCTTATTTTGTCACCCATTGAAGTCCATGTATATGCAGTTCCTCTAAACTTAGATTTACAAGAAAACTTGTAAATGCAATACTTCAGTCCTAAAAATGCGCCATCACCATTAGTGAGACATAATTTGTGTGCGGCATGTCATTCTAGCAGACGAATGCGACGGATGCGGCAAAGAATAGCTAGTAGTTTTATTACCACACGTGTTGTTGTTTCATGCATGTTTAGTTGATATGAACAGATTATCATTCGATTTATGATCAATCACAAGCATGAGATGTAATGGCATGGTTGTTTAGTTGAAAATCCACTAGTTATAGCATTGAGTATTGAGTGCAGGGAAAAGGACATAGGAAGGCTGTGGACATGGCCATGCATGACAGGGAAGAGGGAAGGAAGAAGCTGCACCACACAGTAAGTAATGAGCTTCTACATCAAAGTAATAGTGAGGAGGATTAGGATGAAGTTGGCGATTATGAAGATTCGAACTCGATTATGTTATGCCGTTGTGAGCACGGGGATTTTATACCAGCTCGCGAGTTCAATGATGATGCCTTTTCGGGATATTTATCATCGAATCACACGATTTTCGACCGTTCGACGATCTTCAAATGGGAGTCTTCCTTGTCGCTGAATTATTTAATTTTATTCAAAAATTAATTAAAAAATACAAAAATACATAAAAAAATTCGAAAATAAAAAAATCGAGAGAGACTGAATCCCAGACTTGAAGGCAGGCCTCGCCAAAAAATGGGCTTTGGCGAGGCAGCCTCGCCAAAGACGTGGCGAGGAGCCTCGCCAAACTTTTTTTCTAGCGAGACCCCTCGCCGGGAAAACTTACCTTTTTTTGGATTTGCAGGATTTTCCCTATAAGTAGTCAGATCTTTTTTCGATAAAGAGGGGGTTGGAAAATTTAGAGAAAATTCTCTTCTTCAGATAAAAAAACACAGATAAATACTACAAATATTTTCTTTTCTTCTAACATTTTCGTGGATCCAAAATACATTTAGATCCCAAATTTCTTCATCTTAAAATCAAATTTCTTCATATTTTTTTCTTCAAATATCCTCAGATATTCTCGGGCCTAAAACAAATTTAGAACCTGAGTCTGATTATCTTTTGGATAAATAAACACTTATTTTCCAATTAAACTACAACTTAAACCAAAACGAACGAGGAACGCTCACGGGGATCAAACGGATACGCCGAAGTGGATTCATACCGCAAGGGTAAGCCTTTGAGTTCCTAGAACTGCGAATTCCACGCTCATTGTCTACTTCATCTTTTTCTGATTTTCTTTGTGGACCTAGGAATATTTTTATTTCTTTTTATGTAAATAATGTTGTAATTCTCTTCTTCATCTTTATTTCTTTTCTATTTTTTTGGAATACTCCAAAGAAGGGAATTAAAATTATTTCCGGATAACAGACCTCACCTTATGCCATGCGATCATTTTCACTAATAAAATTGATCAACATACGTGTAAATAAAAATGAACTATTTTATTTAAAATAACAACTTTAAACCGTCGATGTTTTAATTAGGCCACACAGGCCTCGCTAAAATCAAATCAAACATATGTGGTATCCCCTGTGCTAACCTTTACGGATGCAGGTTAGATATATGTTTAGGATTTTATTTTTCCTTTGGGTATTGCACATATTTTTTAGGAAATGTAATTAATAGGGTAGCGGGCGGTTGTATCCCCCGATTTTTGAAAGCCTTGTAATTTTTATTTTTCGCATTTATTTTCCGCATTTACTTACTGCTTTATGGATAATTTATTATTCCTCTTTATGGATAGTTTATTATTTTGCAATACGTGAATCATGCATATAAAGTCTAAAAATGACCTAAGTGCGAATATGCATAACTAAGAAAATACGGTTTTCTGTAGATGTAATATAATGTGATCACTTAAAAAATAAGCAACTTATCTCGGACCCGAATATCTGTGTCTTAGTGAGCCGTCCCCCAAACGTTAAGCCTCACGGGACTCTAATTCCTGGAAAGAGCTAATCTAGGTGGCGACTCCACACTAAGAGACGGCGGATTGGGGTTCGAATTTATCTAAAATGTTTTCGCTCTCTCTTTCAACCTTTTCCGGGTCCTCGACCCGATGCACCTTTTTTTCAAACACCCCGGTGGACCACGCTTATGAAATCGCACGCTCTCGGCCCACCACTCCGTAGTCGCCCGCTCACAACCGTGAGAAGGAGGGAAAAGGGGGTCGTTTTGTCAATACTTGTTCTACTTGAGGTAAACAAAGATATATAACGCATATGACCTATCATGCATTTGACTACCTAATATGCATTTGACTACGACGGTAGGTAGTAGCAGCAAACAATGTAGGACTGCTATGGACAAGAGCTGGATAATGAAAGGGTCAATGCCTGGTGGTCCCATAGATGGTACCATCAGTCTGAGTTATCTTGGTCATGTAGCCTTTCAATTGTGGGACGGTGAAAAGAGAGTTGTCCTAAAGTGCCAAAACAGATTTTTTATTTGTAAGAGGTTTAAAGGGTGGTACAAAAGATTGGAAGAGAAATTGTCAGAAGCTATTGAAATTATTGAACTCACAGGGCTAGCTTACCTCAGTTCCACAATGTTTGGTCACATTGATTCTGCATTGGCTAGTGCGTTCGTAGAGCGGTGATAGCCTGACACCAACTCTTTTCGCATGCCCTTCGGTGAGATGACAACCTCGTTGCATGATGTGTGGCATATCCTACGGATACTAGTGGATGAATAGATGATTTCCGCAGAGCTTGTGAATGATGAGATGTAGAATGAATGTATGGAGCTAATGCAGGTTGATAGGTATGAGCTAGTATCTAAACACTAACATCAGGGTGAAGTGTTGACTGATGTAATAATGAAATCATGCGGGGGGATAAGATTGTTGAGGTCCAGGCAACCGCATGTATCTGGATTATATTAGGATCGATGTTGTTTGTGGACAAAAGTGGAAATCGTGTTAGACCGTCGTTGCTCCATGAAATGAAGAAAGATTTAGATGGAGTTAAATCATATTCCTAGGGCACTTCCGCTCTAGCATATTTATATCAGCATCTAGGGATAGCCAACAAAGTTGATTGTCAAGATTTATCTGATTGCTTGACTCTATTGCAAGCATGGATATACAAGTATTTTCCATCATTTCGTCCGCATCTAGAACAGATGAACGTAGAAAGCCAAATGCATCATGCTTATATGTGGACAAGCGAATCGATAGACAAATCTGATTCCCAGCTTCATTCATCTAGTATCTGCCTAGACAAGATGACTGCAGCCGAGGTATATTATAATTATAATTATAAGAATGAGATTGTGTTTGTGTGGATTTAGTGAAAATAAAGAGTGAACGCTTATTTATGCAATCCACACATTGTAGGTTACATGATTACCCTACGGGCCTAATCCAGTATCTTCTATGCTAAGGACCTTATTCATTGGCTGGATACATTTTCGGGATGTTATTGAGCCATATATGCCCGCACGAGCGCTACGTCAGCTTGGCTGTGTCCAATCAATTCCACCGAAGCGCAAACCCTTGATTGCTGTTCGTTACAAGGAATCCAAGTTATATAAGGTTAAGCATGCTGTAGTAGTTGCAGTGGATGCATGGACACAATTTCCTGATGCATATATCTTGCCTGTTAGTCGTTACTGGTCGAATCGTGAAGATCCGTCCGCATGTGATGATAGGTACCTCAAATGGTACTTAGCACATTCTCATCCTCGTATTTTAGATGATGAATCAACAATACCACCACAATTGAACATTAAATACGTAAGTTCATTAACAAGATCTCCACATGTCATGCGAATTATCTCAATACACAGTAAACATTTAACTATGTGCACTTGTTTTCCTTGTAGTTGGTTAGTCGGCTGGGGAATTTATGCCACAACATGCTTGCGGAAATAGGTGCAAAAAAGGATGCGTAGCATGCAGCATTTATGGTAGAGTTCATGAAGGAATGGCATTCGGCCAACTAATGTATTTCATTGTTATTGATGTTTATTTTTTTAATTCTTTTCACATTACATTACAATAAGACCATTCTTTCTTGTACCATTACATATTAATTTTTAATTTCATGTATGGCTAAATGAAAATCATAGATATATTATTTATCGTTAGCACCGGTGTTGTAAATATAATGGGGTTGGATGAGTGCAATACTTGTTGACAATACAGTAATATTAAAACAAACCAGAACATCAAGTTGCCGATTTATTCACAAAAGGCAACCATTTTATTGAATAAAATCATCTTAGTTCTGCTGCGATTTTCTTTCAGTTAACCAATACACATTCCTTCTATTTTTCTGCTCTTTGTTCAACAAGCTATACTCCTGATGATATTTTTCTACAGCCATACATTATCGGAACCACCCAGTGCCAAGATGTGCAAATAGAAAATCTCGGGGAACCTGATGGTCAATGTCTTTTATCATCACAAAATGGTTTCCAAATAAGCAAGTCCATACACCACAATCATTCGAACCCTTCTCTTGCCAGGGAATATGAACATTCCTAGACCAAGTGATTATCTTCCTCACACCAAGCACATGCTTGTAATATCTTGCAATCTCCATTACCCTGGTCATTACCGACAGACGTATTTTTAACCACTTACCCAGACTTTCTTCAGACATTAAAATTAGGCTATCATATAAGGGTAGATGCATCTCTTCCAGCTCCAGAACCCCAAGTATCCAGTGGTCCCTTTGGTAGTTTATTGGTATGAATACTCTCTTAACTTCCCACAAAAGACACATGTGTAATGATGGGCCGTTGATTCTCTCTATATATACTTCGCTATCCGGCAATTCCTTCAATAGGGATCAGTCAACTTGTTCAGGATTATATCAACATTCAGTAATCCAAGGAATTCTACATCTATTGTTATCCAATCGGGCTGAGGTTCAATTTGGGAGTAATACTGTCTTAGAAGAGCGAGCCAAGCTGAAATGCTCTATTAAAAACAAAAGTTAGGCAATATTAATAAGCATTCAAGGAACATTGGTGATAAGTGTATAATTACACTTATTATCATAATGATTTTACACATTAAACACCGTAGTCTAAGTCATTTTTATACTTCATATAAAAGATTTCAAGTGGTATGTAGTTATTTTTTATGCAAATGCGGGTACTAGGTAAATCTTGGAAGTAAAATGGAAATCTATGAAAAAAGAGTGAAAAAGGTGTAAAAAGATGCATGGAACTTAAGGATTTGGCTTATGATCGAAGCTGTTGAAGATTGGTAAAGTTACAAGAAGGATTCTGAAGAAAAACACAATTCACGATCGCGACAACCATTCGCGGTCGCGACTTAGTATTCTTCAGATCAGAAAGTTACCAACCAAGTATTCATGGTCATGACAATCATTCGCGGTCGCAACTTTGATGATTTTTCAGTCAACTCTTCTCTTCTTTCAACCACCAGATAAGAACAATCAACCGCCATCAACTACCAAATGAAAAGACACCTTTTGGAAGTCAACCAATCATGAAAAGGTGCCTTTCCATTGTGGATAAGGATAAAGCTTCTCATCCAATCACAATGAAGTGATGCAATCTTTCACCAATAGACATGACTCTTCGTTTGGATAGACGCAACCCTTCATACTCTATAAATAGGGCTCCAAACTCACCAATTTCATGGCATAGATTATGAGTGATTATGTGTGTGTTATAGTGCACGTGTATGCATAGATAGAGAGTAAAAATATCTAGATTTTGCTACATTCATAAGTGTTAGTGAGAAAATGTATAAGTGATTCGAACCCTATTTCGATCACTAGATTTCTCTACATATTCAAGTGATTGTTGTATAAGTATAATTGCAAATCACTTATCAATAAAAGTTTTCATTCTTCAATAATTGTTTGTTCGATATCACAAAGAATAGCATCCTAGCGGAGGTTCTGTACTAGTCGAGACCAAATTCAAAGCAAACGTAGGAATTGCAAGAATTGACGACTCTCATTAAAGAGTGGATACAGTTTGATCAACTTTAGCTTTCACTTGCATACCTTACAACTTTGCTTTGCTTTCTACTTATACTTTCTATTTCAAAGTTTATGATATGTTTATGTGTCATAATGTGTATTTCGAGTTGAGTTTCTTATATTAATCAAGTTATATGTTTTTGAGTTAACTTTAAGAGTAGTTTCGGGGTTAACAAGATTGTGTGTAATCACTAGATCTGTGATTATAACGTTGTTTAGTGAACCAACATTTTTGGAATGGTAACTTGCTAAATATGGCAATGTGAGAGCGACCCGTACTAAGCATAGTAATATTGTCATCCAGGTTTATATAATCTTCTTAATTTGTTTGCAATGGGTTTAGAAAAGTTATTTCATTTGTTGCTTTGCGGTGAATAATTGAATATCTAAGTATTTAGAACTAAATCTGTTAAATTAATCTAGTGTACGTAATATCTTTGAGGATTTTGCATGTTTTCTTTGCTATACTTGCTCTTAGGGAATATCTATATACTTTTTATCTTTTCTAATCTTTCATACATTTGTCTATCCATCCATTATTCCAATCCTCCAAACTAAATTACATTATTTTCTTTTGTTCCATTCCTCTTGTTAACCTTTAGAGCTGGTTCCTTCCCTATGGGATCGATATCTTTTAAAACTACATCGTAACTGTATACTTGCAGTTATCATCATTTTTCTATTTAATAAGTGATACTGACAACACCTATATTTTTCGTGAACAATTTTTTGGCTCCGTTGATATATAGCCAAATCTTGTGAATAAACTATTAAACTAATCAGTAGGAAAGTGGCGAACAAGTTTTTGGCACCGTTACCGGGGAAGGCAAGTGCGTTTTAAAGATCAAAGTTCCGGGGAAGTTAAGTAAGTTCTAAAGTTTTTATCTGATTGTTTTATTTCCTATACCATACAATTTTCTAAATTTCATTCTAGATATGAAAAGATTATGAAATAATCATCTTGGAGGTGATACGTCATAATATTTCAGCTTAATTCTTGACAAATAGAAGATTTTCTTCTATTTTTCCTATTCACGTTTGCGACTGTCTATCGCGCTCGTGAATTTCCCTTCAAAAATTTATGTTTCTTAAAATATACTCACAATCGCGACGTGAGCGAAAACTGTAGTAGTTTTTGCAGTTTTTCGACAGTTTCTCTCAAACTCTACATATAGGCTTTGATTCTCATAAATTTTCACTGCAGATTTTCCAAATTTCCTTTCCTTTCAATTAAAAACTTCTGTTCTAAACCTTGAAATTAATCCTTGTTCATCAAAATGGTTCACTCAAACAAGTCTGTTCTTATTCCTCCTTCAGACCTGTAAGAATAGTATGAAGCACCTTTTCCTATTCACTCTCGAGAGGAAGGTGATCATTTCGAAACCATTTGAGATGCAGATTTCACTAGTTCTTATGTCATTCATAAGAATAGTTTCATTCAATTAGGAATCTACGAAAGGGTAATGTATTACCTTGGAATCCTAAATATGGTTCTCTATTCCTCTATAGATATTGGGAACAACGAAGACAATTGTAAGGAAATGCTGATTTCGCTAGTATGGATGAATTCTAAGATGAAATGTTTAGAGTATCGACATCAAGGGAAGAAGTATATATTGTCAGGTTGGAGCAGAACTTGGGGTTCCCTAAAGATTGTTACTACAAAATGCTTCCTGGTTGGGATCCACTACCAACATGGAATCACCTTACTGGAAAAGATGAATACAAATAGGAATCTGCCTATAGCCGGTGGATCCGAGACCCCTGTTTGCTCACCCTACACTTCTATCTAATTAATGCACTTTTCGGTAGATCTAGTTCTGACACGGTCATTCCTGAAGAATTGTTATCTTGGAAGTGGTTTGGAATGGCTTACTTGTGGACGTATCATGAATTATGATGGGGACTCTTATGTCTGTCGCAATTGGTCCTGGTAGGATAGCGTATGGGTGTTCAACTATGGCGAATTTATTAGGACAAATTAGGAGATTACCAAGTTGTGCAGAAGTCTTTACTGACGGGGATGAAATTCCAGAGTTAACTACTAAAATTTTCTTCAAACAAGGATTTCTAATTAAGTGTATTGGTGAGAATGGAATAACCTATGATTGGAAATCGTGGGACGAACGATTCGAGGCCGATAAAAAGCGTGAAAGAGAAAATGCTAGGGAAGAAAGGAGTAGCTCGACCAATCTTAAGAGAAAGTTGAACGAATTAATGGAGGAATAAATTTATATTCATCGCAAGATTAGCAATATCCATATCTTGGTATGTGATGTTGAAAGGGATATGCGGGAGTCACGTTACAAGATTGATTAGATGATTGAAACCTTAACTCCTGAATGAAAATATTCTCATCTTTTCAATTTAGAAAAAATTTGTATAGGTAGATTTCAGTTTGTTTTGTGTTTTGTGTTTGTTTGTTTGTTTGTTTTCTTTTTGTTATGTTTGATATGTAAGTACTTGTTATATAAAATGAAAACGAATTTGAACAACAAGACGTTGATGTTCAATTGCTATCATCACCATGATTACTCAAGGTATAATAGTTAATATTTATCATTTTTATTTAAGAAAGTTTGTGTGTTTGTGTTTCTAAGTTTTTATAGGTGCAAGTCTAAAAATTGAAGAAATTTGAAGAGTAGAGAGGCTCGCGACCACAACACAATTCGCGCTCGTGATCACTGGATAACAAAACTTTCTATTTCGTTCATGAGGAGAGTCACGATTATGACTGGCCTTCACGATCACGACACTGCAAAATTATAACAGTTACAGATTGTGAATTGACACGCAACAGATGGCTAAAACTGCCATTAACGGCTAGTTTTGACCGTAAAAGGTTATAATCCCATTTATGACCAATTAGAGACCTCTTAAACCTTTATAAATAGGTCCAAGTTGAACCCTAGTCACCACACCTTCTACCAACCTGTAAAAATTTTTGATTTTCTCATCTTCTATATTCGAAAGCATCTAAACTTTGTTCAGACCTTTATCTTCAAGCCAACATGACTCGTGTGAAGAGAGCAGCACAAAAGAGAGGACCACAATCAATTCAAGAAGAATTTGATTATCCTTTCCCATTGAGGACAAGAGAAGAGGGCAAGAGATTTCAAAAGCTAAGCAAATTGGATATCACCTGGATGATTTTCCTAGACTTAGCTTTGTTGGAAACTTTGAATCTCCTTGAAGAGATGGAAGCCAACCTTTCAATTCCTTGTCTTTCAAAATTTGTGGATATGCGGTTCCTACAAAATCAAGATTGGATTCTCGAATGTTTGGTGACGTTCGATTTCGAAGATTCAAGGAAGAGGGAAATACAATTCCGTAATCAGGGACAACAATACACCGTCATGAGAGAGATGATGGGTGATTGGTTAAGTTTCGAGATTGCCAATTCTGCAAGCATGATGGATTCGTTTCAACCTAATAGAGTTTGGGCAAATTTATCGGGTAAGAGAGTCTTCGATCGTAAAAATTCTCCTAACAAACTCATTAAGGATGAATGCATTCTCCTCCTCCACAAATACCTTTCCACTTCAGTATTTTGTCAAGTAGAGAATACAAAGGTCCAAAAGAAAGACTTGTGTTTTCTTTCTTGTGTTATGATGAAGCAAAAAGTGGAATTCATGGATATTATATGGGATATGATGAAGAAAAACTCAACGAGCATGAGAAGTAGGATTGGAGCGGCCGAGATTATCACTGCCATAATCTTAGGTGCTAGAGGAGAACTCCCCTACGTCCAACAGCCGGGCGAGTATTTTCGCTACATGGATGGAAATTATTTGAAAAACACCAGACTACTCCAAGAACACGAAGGTGTTTATTCATTCTATTCCTACTCAAACCGCACCAAGAAACTCAATTTGACTCGAGAAGATTCTTCCGTCGGACCATCAAATCCATCCTTTAGCCATCGCAAAGGAAAAGCCCCGATGACAGAAATAGACGAAGATGATAATGAAGAAGAAGAAGAAGCTCCGGAAGATTGGAAGGCAAACATGCAGCTTAAATTGGATAATTGCTAAGCGGAACTTGGAGTTATGAAGAAAGACATGAAGATTCTAAAGAAAAGTAATAAATCGATGCTTCGGAAATTACTTTCATTCTTTAGAAAATAAAATTGTCAATTCACTTCTAGTCTCCCGGATTCTCCTTCACAATAGATCGGGTTTATTCTTTACTTTATCTTTTTCAATTATTTTTAGACTAGCTTTAGTTTAGTTTTTGATTTTATAATGTCTCACAATGAGGACATTGCATTCTTTAGTGTGAGGGGACATTTGTAAAAATCTCGTAAAATCTAAAAAAATCGAAGAATTTGAAAATTTTGTTGATTTTCGTGACATTTATACATTATCATTTCTAATACTTTACTAACATTTATCCAAGGTTATTGTGAGTGTTAGGTATTTACAAGTTTGATGTTAGTGCAAAACTTGAGCGCATGTTGAATTTGAGCATTATTAGCACAACATTTATCAATTTTGGCAAGGATGAGTGGTGAGTAACATTCAAGAGCAACATTCCAAGTTAGTTTCGATTTATATTTCAATGCAACATGAATTAGTATAAGTTATATAGTTTTAGTTTAATGCATCCGATAAGTTTAAGTGAAGTAATATCTAATGGTATTCTTACTATGAGTTTTATATGCAAATCTCGAATAAGTCCTATAAGTATTAAGTGTGTTTAAAGTATTAGGAAACTATAGCCATAATACTTTGAAATTGATCAATAAAGGATGAGGGTATTAAA
>CATIWQ010236098.1:0-18956 GCA_949673415.1 Euphorbia schlechtendalii
CAATTATCCAACTTAAGTTGCATGCTAGCTTTCCAATCTTCCGGAGCTTCTTCATCTTCATTTTCTTCTTCAACTTCGGTCATCGGTTCTTTTCCTTTGCAGCGGTTCACGGATGGATTTGATGGTCCGACGGAAGAATCTTCTTGAGTTAAGTTGAGCTTCTTGGTGCGGTTGGAGAAGGAATAAAGAGAATAAACACCATCTTACTCTTGGAGTAATCCGGTGTTCTTCAAATAATTTCCATCCATATATCGAAAATACTCACCCGGTTGTTGAACATAGGGGAGTTCACCTCTTGCTCCCAAGACTATGGCGGTGATAATCTCGGCCGCTCCAATTTTACTCCTCATGCTCGTTGAGATCTTCTTCATCATATCCCAAATTATATCCACAAATTCCGCTTTTTGCTTCATCATAGTGCAAGAAAGAACTAACAAGTCTTTCTTTTGAACTTTAGTATTCTTGACTCGACAAAATACCGAAGTGGAAAGGTATTTGTGGAGAAGGAGAATACATTCATCCTTAATGAGTTTGTTAGGATAATTCTTGGGATCGAAAATTCTCTTACCCGATAAATTTGCCCAAACTTGGTTAGGTTGAAATGAGTCTGTCATGCTTGCTGAATTGGCAATCTCGAAACCGAACCAATCACTCATCATCTCTCTTCCGAAATAGAATCGCCCTCTTCCTTGAATCTTCATAACAGAATGTCACCAAACATTCGAGAATCCAATCTTGATTTTGTGGGAATCGCATATCCACAAATTTTGAAAGACCAAGAACTGAAAGGTTTGTCTCCATATCTTGTCGGAGATTAAGAGTTTCCAAGAAAACCAGATTGAGGAATATCATCCCAATGATATCCAATTTACTTAGTTTTGGAAATCTCTTGCCTTCTTCTCTCTTCCTTAACGGGAATGGACAATCGAATTCTTCTTGAATCGATTGTGTACTTCACTTTTGTGCTGCTCTTTTCACACAAGTCATGATGGTTTGAAGATAAAGGATTGAAAAGGTTTAGATACTTGAATGTAGAAGAAATTTCAGAAATTTTGGAGGCTCTTAGAAGGTATGGTGTTTAGGGTTCAACTTAGACCTATTTATAGAGGTATATTTGGTCTTTAATTGGTCATTAATTGGATTATAGCCGTTTGGGGTCAAAACTAGCCGTTAATGGCGATTTAAGCCATCTATTGCGTGTCAGTTCGCAAGCTGTAACTGTTATAATTCTGCATTGTTATGATCGCGAAGGACAGTCGTGATCGTGACTCTCCTCATGAAAGAAACAAAAACTTCTATTCTCCAGTGATCACGAGCACGAGATATGTCGTGGTAGCGAACCTCTTTATCCTTCAAATTTCTTCAATTTTTAGACTTGCACTTATAAAAACTTAGAAACACAAACACAAACACAAATTGTTAAATATAAACAATAAATATTTACTATTGTACCATGAGAATTCATGGTGAAGATATTAATTGAACATCGACATCTTGGTGTTCAAATTTTTTATTTATACTAACAAATACTTACAAACAAATAAATAAACAAGCAAGCAAACAAACAATGGATAGACACCTTTTCATGATTGGTTAACTCTTGATAAGTGTCTTTTCGTTGGTAGTTGATGGCGGTTAATGGTGGTTGATCATACTTATCTGGCGGTTGGTAGTTAAGAAGATAATACCAGAAAACCATCCATGTCGGGACCGCAATATGTGTTTCACGATTGTGAACCTTTGATTGGCAGATTTCTATTTCTAAAGTGAACAGGTCACCCCCGCGAGTGAATGTCGTGACCGTGAATTGAGTTTTTTCAGAAATCTCCTTGTAACTTCACCGATCTTCGACAGCTTCGATCCTAAGCCAAATCTTCAAGTTCCATGCATCATTTTGCACTTTTTTCACTCTTTTTTCATAGAATTCCACTTTAGTTCATTTTACTCCCAAGATTTACCTAGTATCTGCATTTGCATAAAAAACAACTACATACCACATAAAATCTTTTATATGAAGTATAAAAATGACTAAAACTATAGTGTTTATATTATAAAATTATAATGATAATAAGTGTAATTATACACTTATCACCACGTCTCAAGTGTCTCCTCCGCATTCTACCAACGTCAGCAAGGTCAACCAATTGGAAGACTCCACATTGCATTTTAGCACATCTCTCTTAGAACCAGATTGCTTGAAGATGAACGAGATTTTGTCAACGGAATTTTATCACACCTCAAAGTTAAAATTCTTATAGCAAAGTTTGTAATGGCTACTTCACACAGCTTCAAAGTATAAATAGAAGACTAAGGCATATATTCAAACTTGGTGAATCACCTCGAATTTCTTAAGAGCTAAAATGCTGTGCAAATTACTCTAACTTTCAAAGAAATTCCTTCGCAAGTAATCATCAAACATCAAAGTTCATATCAGTTTGTAATAGAGAGATTTACTTAGACTAACATTGTAAGGAATCAACATTTCTATAAGTTGAATCCAGTTAGCAATTCTATTTAATCTGAGTGTCAATTTCGAAAGGGTACCCAAACTAAGTTGAGCGGTAGTTAGAAAGGATGGTACTTTATATAATAGTGTCTACCCGCTATAAAGGCTTCTCCACTTATTGAAGAAACGACTCACTAGTGGATTAAAGCTCAGAGACGGTATTCGCGGACTGGAGGTAGTCTAAGGGGCCGAACCAGGATAAATCTTAAGGGTTGATGTTCAATGTTTAATCATTAAGCTTTAGTAGTGATCAGCACATTCATCTCCTTCTCTCATTCATCAATTTTCTTGCTATCCGATCTATGCTAAGTAGTCTTACTCAGCTAAAGATTGAAGATAAACTATGCCAGCACAGCTAAGTAGTTTATAAGTTTTTATATCACACTCGGCATGCATATAAAAATTGAACTTGATGAATATCTTTAAAAATATAAAAGTAACCAAGATTAAGCATTCAACCCCTCTACTATTGTTAAGAGCCCGTTTACGGACCAATAAGTGGTATCAGAGCAGTTTCTCAACTTTTAGATTAACCATCTTTAAGTTAAAGATCCATAAATGGCTTACAACAATTTTAGTTCTGGTTCCAGTCAAGCAGTTCTCCTTAAGGAGGGAATGACTGTTACTAAACCACCTCTATTTGATGGTAATCACTACACATTCTGGAAAAATCGCATGAAAAATTTTATCCAGTCTCAAAGCATGTAGGCCTGGCTTGCTATCGAGCTTGGTCCTAGAGTTCCCATAATTATGAGGAAAGGTGCGCGTGTACTAGTAGATCCGGAGGACTACGATGACGCTGACCTAAGGCTTCTCAAAGAGAATGCCGCAATGATTAATTACTTACACTATTCGTTAGATCTTACTATGTTCAATAGGGTCTTGGGATGTGAAACAACATAGGAGATCTAGAAGAAGCTGGAGATTACCTATGAGGGGACTGACAAGGTCAAAGAGTCAAAGATCAATCTCATGCTAAGGGAGTATGAGATGTTCTCCATGGGCGCTAGCAAGGGTATTCGAAGTATGAATACCAGGTTCATTAACATTGTTAATGAACTGAAGAGGCTTAGGAAGGAGTTCAGTGAGGAGGAGCTCTTCAAGTATATTCTCCGCACTCTTACCTTAAAGTGGGACTCCAAGAAGAGCACTATTGAGGAGGCTCATGATCTTAAGACCTACAGCTATGATGAGCTGATATATAACTTGCTAACTCATGAGATGTCTCAAAGGAAGTACTCAGATGACTCCAAGAGGAATCATGGCAGGGAGGGCAAAGCCATTGTCTTTAAAGCATGTTCATCAGATGAGTCACTAGCTACGACTCTGATGAGAAAATGGCCCTTTTGACCAGGCGTTTCAAATGCTTCATTAAGAAGGATAGGAAGTTCAACAACAAGAATTTTCCTGCTAAAATCAAGTCAACTCAAAACCGATGAGGAGCTGAGGAAGGACCGAAGAAGGAGCACAGCAAAGACATTAAATGTGTTAGCTGTGGAGAGAAATTCCACATCCAGTTGATCTGTCCCAAGGTGAAGAAGGACAAGTTAAAGAAGAGATTCTCCAAGAAAAATGAGGCATTTGCTACCACTTGGAGCGATTCAGAAGAATCTTCATCATCTGATGAGGAAGCTAGTGATTCAGTGAACCTCTACTTGATAGCCATTGAGAATCAATGAGGTGAAGGCTTAGCATCTACCTCCAGTAGAGATCATTCCGCTATCAACTTGGAAGCTGAGCATGATAAAGAAAAAGCTCCTCAAGCTGAGGTACATTCTAAGGTTCCTTTATCTATTGATGAATTTACCCAGGCTCTCTTTAATGTTATGAAACTGCTAATAAATCAATGAAAAACATCAAAGAGATAGTGAGGAGAAGTGATGATTTGGAAGATACTAATGCTTCCTTATCGCTTGATATCCGCTTTCTTCAAGAAAAAGCTGAGTATCAAGAATGTGCTATCAGCAAGCTCACTAAGCAATTAGATGAGTTGACTGCTGAGATAAAGACTTTAAAGAAGAAAGAGGTTCCTCCTCTAGCAAACAGTTAAACTCAGAGTAACAAAACTCACAATTCTAAGAGGAAGAATTCCTCTAAATCGAAGAATGTGAGCCAGCCATAACCAAAAAGGATGTGTGATTTTTGTGGGAAAACTAGAGATGCCATAGTTCTTTGTAGGCATAAAAATGGTTTTTACAACGAGTACGACTTGTCAAACTTAAGCACTGCTATCAAAGGAGGACCCAGCTGCAAAGCATGGGTACCTAAGAAAACGTAATTGTTTTGTAGGTGAGCCTTAGACTCATTGATAACTCTCGAATGTGGTATTTGGATAGTCGATGGTCAAGGCATATGATAGGAGATGAAAGCCAATTCATCATTAGAGCATAAAAGAAATGGAAGTGTCAGTTTTGGAGATAACTAGAAAGGTAAGATTGTAGGTTGTGGCACTATTGGTGTCTCTCCTTCAATTGAAGAGGTTTCTCTTGTCAAGGTTCTAAAGTTCAATATGCTTAGTGTAGCCTAGCTCTGCGACAAAGGTAGAAAGGTTATATTCGACTCAGCAGGATGCTCAGTAATTGACTGTAAGACTAACTCAACTATACTCTTTGCTCCTAGGATCAATAATGTTTGTATATTTGATATATCCCCTGGCTCCACTAACGTGTGTCTTGTATCTAAGGAGGATAACTCATGGCTTTGGCATAGATGGTTGGGTTATATTAATATGAACATTCTATCCTAATTTTCTGAAAAGCAATTAGTTGTGGGTTTACCAAGCATCAGATTTGAAAAGGATAAATTGTGCTCTACTTGCTAACTCGGTAAGCAAGTTAAGAAATCATTTAGATCTATAAATCACGTAATAACTAAGTAACCATTGGAGTTACTCCACCTTGATCTTTTCGGCCAAGTTCAGCTAATGAGCTTGGTTGGTAAGAGGTTCTCATTGGTAGTTGTAGATAAATTCATGAGATTCATATAGGTAGTCTTCTGAATAGCAAAGACGAGACTTATGAATCTTTTGTCAAGTTCAGTAAATGGATAATGAATGAAATAGGAGATAAAATCTATAGAATCTAAAGTGATCATGGATATGAGTTTGAGAATTTCCATTTCAAAGAATTCTGTTCAGCACATGGAATTAACCACAACTTCTCTTCTCCTTATACACCTCAACAAAATGGGGTTGTAGAAAGGAAGAATAGGACTATAGTTGGGAAAACACCCTATGAGCTTTTTCAAGGGTGTAAGCCTAAGATTGGTCATCTTAGAGCATTTGGCTGTAGGTGCTATATTCTTAACACCAAAGAGAAATTAGGAAAGTTTTATCCTAAGTCTGATGAAGGTATCTTTTTGGGATACTCAACTACCAGTAGGGAATATATAATATATGTTAAATGTACTAGCCTCTTAGAGGAGTCTACGCATGTAGATTTTGATGAAACTAACATTATAGAAAGATGACCCTCTAATGAAGATGAACCAGTTCCCTAGCTTTCTAATCAACTTAGTATGCCACAAGCTGTGCTACCCAACTCAGGATAGGAGCCCCCAACTAAGGAAGCTAAAGATGATGATGAAAAACTTTCTATCAACTTCAACGATGGTGAAGATCAACCTCCACCTCAACATCACGTTGTCGATCCTCCATCGGTTGATCCTAGTCTTCCAAGAGAGATTAGAGTTCATCACAACCATATGCTAGACAACATATTTGATAATGTTCATAATCCTTTGATTATGTGTGGTTAGCTCACTCAGATGATGAGTCATCTAGCCTTCATATCATTGATTTAACAAAAGAAGTTTGAAGATGCAGAAGGAGATGACTATTGGATGATCGAAATATAAGAGGAACTACATCAGTTCAAGCGTAATAATGTTTGGGATCTTGTTCCTAGGCCTAAAGAGAAATCATTTATCGACACCAAATGGGTCTTTAAGAACAAGCTTGATGAAGATGGCATTATTGTCAAGAACAAGGCTAGGCTTATTGCTCAAGGCTAGAATCAGCTAGAAAGCATCGATTATGATGAGACCTATGCACCAGTAGCCTAGCCTGAAGCTATTCAAATCCTTTCTACTTTCGCATCCCATATGAACTTTGAATTGTTTCAAATGGATGTTAAAAGTGCTTTTTTGAATGGATTCGTTTAAGAAGAAGTTTATGTCTCCATCCTCCAGGCTTTGAAGATGTAAAAAATCCTAAGCATGTCTTCAAATTGAAGAAAGCTGTTTACAGATTGAAACAAGCTCCAAGATCTTCATATGAGAGGTTGACCAATTTCTTGATCAATAAAGGCTATGAAAGGGGTAAAGCAGATACAAATCTGTTTATCAAGCGAAGGAAGAAAGATGTGTTGCTTGTCTAAATATACTTTGATGATATCATATTTGGAGCAATTGATGAGAAGCTGTGCAAGGAATTCAGCAAGGGAGAGCTCAATTTCTTTCTTGGACTTCAAATCAAGCAGATTAATGATTGAATTTTTATCAGGCAGTCCAAATATGCTAGAGAACTTCTGAAGAAATTTGACATGGAACATTCAAAGCCAATGTCCACTCTTATGGCTACGGATACTATCTTGAGTGAAGATGAAGCTGGTAAACCTTTGGATAGCAAGTTCTACAGAGGAATCATCGATTCTCTTCTTTATCTCAATATTAGTAGGCCAGACATACAGTATGTTATGTGCTACTATGCTCATTATTATGCTGATCCTAGAGAATTCTTAGGTACTTGCAAAGTTTGATTAAAGCAGGTCTGTGGTATCCCAGCAGGTCAGATTTCACTCCTAGGGGATTCACAGATGCTGATTATGGAAGAGACAAACTCGATAGGAAGAGAACAACAAGAGGATGTCATTTCCTTGGAGAGTGTCTTGTCTCTTGGTATAGCAAGAAGCAAACTTCTGTTGCACTGAGTACAACTTAAATTGAGTACATGGTAGCAGGAAGTTGTGTAGCGCAATTGCTTTGGATAAAGCACCAATTGGAAGATTATGGTATAAAGTCAAATTGTCTCGAAGTTATGTGTGATAGCAAGAGCACAATTGATTTATCCAAGAATCTAGTTCAGTATGGGAGAATGAAGCATGTAAACATTAGTCATCACTTCATTAGAGATCATGTGCTACGAGGAGATGTCAAGATGGAGTATCTTCCATTAGAGGAGCAGTGCGCTGACATCTTCACCAAAAAACTCCTAAAGGAACAATTATGTGTACTGAGGCAGTTGATCGGTATGTCTAATCCATGATGATGAAAAAGGATGAAAATCACAAAAATTTGGCTAAGTGTTGGAGATCAAGCATGAGATGACATGTAAATAACACCGTCAGTATTTAAAGTAATGGCGTGAGGAATAGTTCGTGGTTAAAATTCAAATCTCTACGTTTTCAAAAAGACGCATGCTTGAATAGGAACCATTTATACCAAAACTCACCATTTTACTGAGGCCGTTAATTAGAGGTCAATCCCAGCCTTAATTCTCATCACGAGCTGAGATGGTAACACGTATCCATGAGAGTTGAGATCATCTATATAAGTTGAAGAGTTGAAGAGAGAAGGTCACTTGCTTTCTACGAACTTAAGATTTCAGTGAATTCAAACCCTAATCTTTTCTTCTTTCAATTTCCTCTCAAATGGTGAAAACCAAGACCACTTTTAGAATAAAAAACACCACTACCATGAAGATTGTGGTGAATGTAGAAGGAAAGATGAAGAATTTAACCCTTGATGTGGGAAATAGACTTGCTAAAGTGGAATGGGAAAATAGCTTGGATTTTAGCCTAGTGTATGAAGTGAACTATGAAGGCCTGCTGCTCAACAAAAGAATGCACCGAGTTATCAAGCAGCAAAACCTTAGCTCCTTCTTAAGAATGGAAAGTCCTACAATCACAAGCCTCATTAGAACTTTTTACTCCCATCTATACACTATAGAGGGCTTTAATGATGTTCTGCTGATGGACTTCAGGGGCAAATCAACCTTGATTTGTTCTCATCTGATTGGGAGAATTCTAAACATGCCAAATTCAGGCACTCAGCTCCGCATATCTTAAAATTAAGGCACCCTCATCATTCTCGAAGATTAGGAACTTCTAGCAAACTACAATTTGGGTGAGATTGCTACCTGCGGGATGTCATTGACAACAAAGATGTGCCATGAGTAGGTGGTGAAGCTGCTGTTACCCAAAACTTGCTCGCTAACTAACTCCACATACTTCGAGCATTGTGTGGTCTACTATATGGTGGATGGTAAAAAGCTCAATTGGCCAGTGGTGAATCTTCACCATTTGACAAAGCTGACTACCGTCTATCACTATGGTACCTCATAACTGAGATTATGAGGGCAGTGAAATTTAACGTTGCTTAGTTTCTGGGGGAGTCTAATGAAATAATCCAGCAAGTGAAGAAGAGGCTTGAAATGTCACATTTCAGTAGGCTGGCTCACAACCAGGTTCATGCTAGGTACACCAAGGCTCAACAAAAGTGAAAGCTGATATATGTACCAACAATATTTCTTGTGAATATCAATAAGGAGGAAGAAGACCAATTAATGGTGGACTTTAAGGAGAGTGATAACTTCGATAAGGCTCCAATCTCTAATATCTTGGAGAATGTAACCACCATCTCTTCTAATCTTTAGAAGGCTTCTTCTTCTAAGGCAAAGGGGAAGAGTCCATCCAAGTCTAGTGATGCTCCTACTCAGCATCAAAGAAGGAAGATGCAAGCCTAACCTGCATACAAAGGGAGGCGGAGGCTAAGCTGCTAGCAGAGGAGAAAGCTTAGGAAAAGGAAGTAGAGGCTGAGGCCAATGAGTCCCTGCACAAAACGAAGCGCAAGATGGTTTTCTCAAATGATACTGAGGAGTAGGGTGAGACCAAGAAGTCTAAGGATGAGGACTAGCTTCTGTCCAATACCGTTGAGAACATTCAAGACATTTTTGCCAAACTCAAGGGCACTCAGCGATAGTGTTCTACCACCACATGGTCTCTCCAAAAGAACGTGAAAGTGTTGAGCAGTAAGGATGATGTTGGAGACACCATTTCCCTTATTCTGGAGGAGTCAGATCCTCAGGACCCTAGTATCCCCACTCCTACTTTCACTCATGTTCTCGTCTAATTGGGAGTATTCTCAACATGCCTAATTTAGGCACTTAGCTCTCGCAGATCTGTCGATTATGACACCGTCATCATTCCCGAAGATTGGGAACTCTAAGCAAGCTACATTTTAGTGGAGATTGCTACCAGCGAGATGTCATGGATAGCAAGGATGTGCCATGAGTTGGTGGTGAAGCTGCTATTACCCAAAACTGGCTCGCTCACTAACTCCACATACTTTGAGCGTTGTGTGGTCTACCATATGGTGGAGGGTAAAAAGCTCAATTGGCTAGTGGTGATTCTTCACCACTTGACAAAGTTGACTACCGTTTATCACTATGGTTACCTCATAATCAAGATTATGAGGGCAGTGAAAGTCAATGTGGCTCAGTTTCTAGGGGAGTCTGATGAAACAGTCCAGTCGACGAAGAAGAGGCTTGAAATGTCACATATCATCTGGCTGGCTCATAGCCGGGCTCATGCTAGGTACACTAAGGCTCAGCAGAACCATAAGCTAAGGCATGTACCGATAATATTTCTTGCGAACATCAACAAGGAGGAAGAAGACCAATTCATGGTGGACTTTGAGGAGAGTTATGACTCCGATAAGGCTCCAATCTCCAGTATATTGGACAATGTAATCACCATCTCTTCCAATCCTTAGAAGGCTTCTTCCTCCAAGGACAAGGGGAATAGTCATCCAAATCCAGTGATGCTCCTACTCAGCATCAAATAATGAAGATGCAAGCAAAAACTTGCATAAAAAGGGGGGCGGAGGCTAAGCTACTAGCTGAGCAGAAAGCTAAGGTAAAGGAAGTAGAGGTTGAGGCCAATGAGTCCCTACACCAAAGGAAGCGCAAGATGGTTTTCTCAAATGATACTGAAGAGCAGGGAAAGGAAAATAAGTCTAAGGATGAGGACAAGCTTGGGTCCAATGCAGCTGAGAACATTCAAGACATTTTTTCCAAACTCAAGGGCACACAGCGAAAGCGTTCTGCCACCACAAGGCCACTCCAAAAGAATGTGCAAGTGGTGAGAAGCGAGGAGGATGTTGGAGACACCATCTCCCTGATTTCAGAGGAGTCTAATCCTCAAGACCCCAGCATCCCCACTCCTACATTCACTCATGTTCTCATCTAATTGGGAGCATTCTCAACATGCCTAATTCTGGCACTCAGCTTCGTAGATTTGGCGATTAAGACACCGTAACCAATCTCGAAGATTGGGAACTCCCAATAAACTAAGTTTTGGGGGAGATTGCTGCCAATGGGATGTCATGGATAGTAAGGATGTCCTATAAGCTGGTGGTGAAGCTGTTGTTACCCAAAACTAGCTCGCTGATTAACTCCACATACTTCGAGCATTGTGTGGTCTACAATATGGTAGAGGATATAAAGCTAAATTGGCCAGTGGTGATTCTTCACCACTTGACAAAGTTGACTACAATCTATCACTATGGTACCTCATAACCAAGATATGAGGGTAGTGAAAGTCAACGTGGCTCAGTTTCTAGGGGAGTTCGGTGAAATAGTTCGACTAGTGAAGAAGAGGCTTGAAATGTCACATTTCACAACTAGGTTCATGCTAGGTACACCAAGGCTCAGCAGAAGCAAAAGCTGAGGTATGTACCGATAGTATTTCCTGCGAACATCAACAAGGAGGAAGAAGACCAATTCATGGTGGACTTTGAGGAGAGTTATGACTCCGATAAGGCTCCACTCTCCAGTATCTTAGAGAATGTGATCACCATCTTTTCGAATCTGCAGAAGGCTTCTTCCTCTAAGGCTAAGGGGAAGAGTCCATCCAAGTCTAGTGATGCTCTTTCTCAGCATCAAAGAAGGAAGATGCAAGAAAAAACCTACATATAAAGGGGGGCAGAGGCTAAGCTACTAGCTAAGTAGAAAGCTAAGGAAAAGGAAGTAGAGGCTAAGGCCGATGTCAATGAGTCCCTGCACCAAAGGAAGCGCAATATGGTTTTCTTAGATGATATTAAGGAGCAGGGCGAGGTAAAGAAGTCTAAGGATGAGGACTGGCTTGAGTCCAATGCTACTGAGAACATTAAAGACATTTTTGCAAAACTCAAGGGCACTCAGCGAAAGCGTTCTACCACCAGAAGGCCTCTCCAAATGAATGTGCAGGTGGTGAGCAGTGAGGAGGATGTTTGAGACACCATCTCCCTGATTCCGAAGGAGTCCAATCCTTAGGACCCTAGCATCCCCAATCCTACTTTCACTCATGTTCTCGTCTTAGTGGGAGCATTCTCAGCATGCCTAATTCAAGCACTCAGCTCCGCAAATCTGGCGATTATGACACCGTAATCATTCCCGAAGATTGGATACTCCTAGTAAACTACATTTTGGAGGAGATTGCTGCCAGCGGGATGTCATGATAATAAGTGTAATTATACACTTATCAATTTCCCCACAGATAATTGGCCAGCAATAGAGCTTCCAAGCTGCACTCAACGCCTTTAATGTCCGTCTTGATCAAATTGTTCATGGTGAGATGGCAAAGGGGGAGAAGGCAGCTTAAGATGTGCTAAGAACGGAAAATCTCAACAAGGGATCTCTTCCAAGGAATTCTCACCTTCTTGATCCTTCTAACCAGCAGCATAAGACTAATCAAGACAAGAACACGAATGTTGGATCTTCCTCTTCAACGCACAAGAAATAATCTAGGTTAGCTCAGGATATACTTTATGTACTAGATAAGTCACCATTTTTTTATTTATTAATAAAAATTACATATTCCTACCTCAAGTTAAGATCTTTTTAACTTTTTATTTTCTGTGTATGTTTCAGCTGTGTCTCTAATGATGTAGTACAAGAAAACATACAAGAGACCAAACCTTTGAACTTAAGCTAAAGTAAAATGATGTCTCAAATTAAAGAAGAAATTTTCCAAGTATAGGGGAGCTGAGCCACTTGTAGAAGACTCACTCAGTATGGGGGAGCTCAAGCTGAGTAAGGGAAGTCACTCAGCACAAGGGAGTTTTACAGTGCTTTCAAGTATTCTGTAATCTCTGAATTATTTATTCAATTAACTTCTTTTACTACCTAGTTTTGTATCTGTCCAAAATGGGGTAGATTGTAGAACCCAAGTTAAATAGTACTTCATAGTACTGAGTTATTTTGGAAATAGCAAACTATCTAGGATTGTGAAATTAATTGAGTAATAAGCAGACTTTTAATTAACAAAGCTGACTTGAGTTTATTCAAGGGAGAACAACTCAGTTTTACTGGATAATTAATTAAGTTATGACTTAGAGTAGGAAAAGCTGAATCTGTGCTGAGTACTATATAGTTTAGAATTACTTCACTCAACTCATGTTGAGTCCTGCTTTTAATTAATTAAAAGAACTTTATTTGACACGTAGAGACTTTATGACACATGTGCTGCTAACAACGTCTGTGAAGTAACGGAATATTCCTTAATTGTTATTCAGGATAAAAGACACTGAAATTAATGAAGATTCCTATGGTCCTCAGAACGCCGAAAAGAGTCAGTATGGAATGTCAGGGATTCCTCACTACAATCCAAGTAAGAGGAATTTTCTATTATGCGCCACATTTCAAGTGTCTCCGCACGATTCTGCCAACGTCAGCAAGGTAATCCAATTGGAAGACTCCACATTGCATTCTAATGCATCTCTCTTATAACCAAATTGCTTAAAGATAAATGAGATTTTTTCAACGAAATTTTATCCTGCCTCAATGTTTAAATTCCTATCTCTAAACATCTTGGAATCTATCTCCAATGGGAAGATTCAAAAGATGAGAAGAGATGAGAAATTGAAGATCAGCAATATTGTAAAGTTTGCAACGACTACTTTATAGAGCTTCAAAGTATAAATAGAAGACTAGAGAAGATGTTCAAACTTGGTGAATCACCTCGAATTTCTTAAGAGCTAAAACACTGTGCATATTACTCTAGCTTTCAAAGAAATTCTATCGCAAGAAATTAGCAAACATCAAAGTTCATATCTATTTGTAATAGGGAGATTTACTTAGACTAACATTGTAAGGATTCAACATTTCTATAAGTTGAACTAGTTCGCATTTCTATTTAATCTGAGTGTCAGTTTGGGAAGGGTACCCAAAATGAGTTGAGCAGTAGTTAGAAAGGAGGGTACTTTTTGTAAAAGTGTCTACTCATTGTAAAGATTTCTCCTCCTATTGAAGGAACAACTTACTAGTGGATCAAAGCTCAGAGACTATATCTAAGGACTTGAGGTAGGCTAGGAGCTGAACCAGGATAAATCTCAGGTGTTGATGTTTTATCTTTAAGCATTAAGCTTTAGCAATTATCAGATTATTCATCTCCTTCTCTCATTCATCTATTTGCTTGTTATCCGATCTACGCTGAGTAGTCTTACGCAGTTAAAGATTGAAGATAAATTGTGCTAGCAAAGCTGAGTAGTTTATAAGTTTTTATATCGCACTCAACACGCATACTCAGCACGCATATAAAAACTAAACTAGGGAGGTACATGCGATATGGCAACAAGTGCTCCACCTGCTCAAGTACTATCTTTTCTCAAGGAGGCAGATTAGTACAAGAGAAGGCTTAGCATTAATAGGGTACTCTAATCTTACGGGCTAATCCACTCTATTGCAATGCGTTATTAGGAATATGTCATAATTAAGAAAATACTGAATAATGTGATTAATAATTTTCGACACTTATCCAATATTTAAAACCTTTAAAAAACAAGTTTTTAGAAAAAAATCCCCAACAAAGTCGCCATTGTGAGTGGACGACACGGAGTGATGGGCCAAGAATGCGCGGAATGATAGGCGTGGTCCACCAGGGTGTTTAAGTGATAACAAATGCGTACTGGGTTGTGGACCTGAAAAAGTTAGATTGAGAAAGCGAAAACATTTTAGATCGGTCAAACTCAAATCTGCCATCTCTTAGTGTAAAGTCGCCACCTGGATTAGATTTTTCCAGGAATTAGAGTCTTTGGAGGCTTAATGTCCGAGGTACGACCCACTAAGACACAATGATTTGGGTTTGGAATAAGTAGCTTATTTTTTATTGGATCACATTATATTACAACTATAGAAAACCCTATTTCTTAATTGTGCATATTCGCACTTATGTCATTTTTGAGTTATTATTTATGATTCCGTATATTTAAAAAGCAATAAATTCATACATAAATCGATAAATAAATGTAGAAAAGTAAAGATTAATATTACAAAATCTCGGGGGATACAACAACCCACCTAATCTATTAATTAAATTTCCCAATAAAATAAGTAAAATAACTATACTCAAAGGAAAATTAAAATCCTAATCATATATCTAACATAATGTACAAGCATCCACAAACGTTATCACAAGGTATATTACAACATATTGCACATATGTTCGATTTTTGCCTTAGCGAGGCCCGTGTTGCCTATTGAAAAAATCATGATAATTGATTTGTTATTTGAAATAAAATGATTATTTTATTAACACATTGATTGCTCTTTTTAATTAATGAAATTGCTCGCATGGTAAAATAGTGAGGGCTGTTATCCAGAAATATATTTTTTTCCCTTCGTGGGGGTATTCTAGCATGCCTCTCCATTAACAAATTACAGATGTAGAAGGAAAATTATAACATTTAGAATGAAATATAATAATAAAAATCCTAGGTACACTGATGAAATCAGAAGAAGAAGTAGTAGACATGGAACGCTGAATCAGCAATTCTAGGAACTCAGAAGCTTACCCTTACAGAGCGAATCCATTTCGAAAATATCCACTTGACCTTAGGAAGTACTCCTTGTAATTTTTAGTTTTTGTAGTTGAAAACGTGGTGTAAATCCCAAAAATACTTGCTTAATTCTCGAAATTGGTTGCAATTCTAAAAGCTATATTTTTCTCTGAAAATTTCTTATTTGGAATATAGAAAATTCCCGAGTATTTATAAGAAAAATCCCACAAATCCAAAAAAGGCAACAAATTTTGGTGAGCTCGTCAGAATTCTAGCGAGGCTCGCCAGAAATGGCAAGGAAGCCTCGCCAGACTTCTAGAGATGCCGGTCCCTGATCCCAGTATTCTACGATTTTTCATATTTTTTGTACTTTTTGTGTATTTGTATATATTTTATATTTTTAATTAATTTTTTTATCTAAAAATAAAAATTAATTAATTTTATTAAAAGTCTTTTTAAATTTAGAGACTAGGAACACTCCTAATAGAAGGTGTCTGGATAATCGAGAATTGTGTGATTCAAGGATAAAATACCAAAAAACCGACATCATCAAATGCATGAGCTGGTACGAAATCCCATGCTCATACCTACATGGAGAGACTCTGATAAATCATCATCATCCAATGAAGAACCACAAGATTGTTCCAACTTCTACTTGATGGCAATTAAAGAATATCAAGGAGAAAGCTCAGCATCAAGCGCTAAAGATAGCAATTCCGCTATTGATAAGAATGTAGAGAAGAACAAAGGAAAGAACACCCAAGCTGAGGTAAATTGTGAATTTTGTTTGTAAATGAATGAATTCTACCAAGTGCTCTTTGATGTTAATTAACTGACTTATTAAATTGTGAATTTTTTTTGTAAATGAATGAATTCTACCAGGTGCTCTTTGATGTTATTTAACTGACTAATAAGTCAAAAAAGAACATTAAAGAGTTGGTGAGGAGATGTGATGATTTGGAAGACACTATTGCTTCTTTATCCCTTGATATCCGCTTTTTTCAAGAAAATTCTGAGTATCATCAGAGAAATAATAGTAAGCTCAATAAGTAATTATATGAGTTAACTATTGAATTAACATCCATGAATAAAGTTATGGTTCCTCCTCCAGCTAATAGCTCAGCTTCGAGTAACCATACTCACAACTCGAAAAGGAAAAGAAAGCTTTTTCAATGAGGAAAGAGAGCAAGCCGAAAACATACAGTGTGCGGTTTTTGTGGGAAGGCTAGACATATCACCGTACTGTGTAGGCATAACAATATTTATTATTACGAGTATGAGTAGAGTAAGATTAGAACAACTAACAAATGAGGACCCATTCAAAAGGCATATGTACCTAATAACACATAAGAGGAACCATTCTTCAATCATAGATGTTAATTAGGCATAGGAGGAACCATAACTTTTAAAAGTGAACATAGGTATGAAATTTTAAAAGTGAGCTTGAGATTTACTTTTGACACTAGAGTTTGGTAATTGGATAGTGGTTGCTCGAGGGATATGATAGGTGATGAGAAGCAGTTCATCACATTTGAGAGAAAAAGAAATGGAAGTGTCAACTTTGGAGATAACTGAAAAGGAAAGATTGTTGGAAGTTTTATTGTGTGTATTAGTTCTTCAATCAAAGAGGATTCTCTTGTCAAAAGATTGAAGTTCAGCTTGCTAAGTGTAGCCCATCTTTGTGTTAAAGATAGTTTGTTTACATTTAACTCAATAGGATGCTCGATTATTAATTGTAAGACTGACTCAAATATTCTCTATGTTCCTAGAGTTTATAATTTATTATATCATCGACTTCATTACCTGGCTCTACTAACGTTGGTCTCATATGTAAGTAGGAAATTTCATGGCTTAAGAATAGAAAGTTGGGTCATATTAATTTGAACATTTTATCTAAACTAACCAAAAAGCAATTGGTTGTGGGTTTACCCAGTATTAGCTTCGAAAGAGATAGAATTTAACATTATGTCAATTTGATAAGCAGTCTAGAATTTAACATTATATCTCTAAAGAGGTAGCATCTACTAAGGACATGAGCCATAGCCTAGCGAAGTTGGTAGAATCCGAGTCAAGGTTCTTGCTGGTTTATGATAACAAGCAAGATAAGGTGCTCAAGCGATTAAAGGATATCTAAAAGAAGCTGGACACCTCACCGATATCTGGCGAGGCACGGATCGCCAGGGACCTGGCGAACCATGCCAGGGGCCTGGCGAGGCTCGTCGAAGACATGGTGAGCCTCGCCAGGTCACTGGCAAGGCTCACCAAAAACCTGGCGAACCTCGCCAAGGCTCCGGCGGACCTCTCCAGAACCTGGCGAGGCTCTCCAGGTTGTCTGGCGAGCTTGCCAGCGACCTGGTGAGCTTCGCCAGGTCCGCTGGCGAGGCTTGCCTTGGCGAGGCAAGCCTCGTAAGGGAGTTTGACGAGCTCGCCAAACTCCCTGGCGAGCTTGCCAGACTCCTTGGCGAGCTCACTAGACTCTTTGGCGAGGCTGGCCAGCCTCGCCAAAAAGGGTTGGCGAGCTCGCCAGCCTCTCTGGCTAGCTTGCCAGACTTTTTCCTATTCTGGATTTTTTCGGGACTTTTTTCTATAAATAGTCGAGACTTTTTCAGTAGAGGGGGCTCGAAAATTCAGAGAAAAAAATTATTCTCTTCAGATAAAAAAATACAAAAAATATTCTTTTCTTCTAATTTCTTTTTTTCCTGGATCCAAAACACTTTTGGATCCCAAATTTCTTCATCTTTTACTCAAATTTCTTCATCTTTTTATAAAAGTTCTTCATCTTTTCTTCCTAAATCCTCAGATATTCTCGGGTCTAAAACCAATTTATCACCCGAGTCTGATTATCTTTGGGATAAATAAACACTTTATTTTCCAACCAACCAATTCTTTTTTCCAATTAAATTACACTAAAATCCCAAGAATTAAGTGAAGATTTTTGGACTTTTACATCAACCTTTTCAATTAAACCAAAACGAACGAGGAACGCTCCCGGGGATCGAACGGACACTCCGAACTGGATTCACGCCGAAATGGTAAAGCCTCTGAGTTCCTAGAGCTGCTTATTTCGTGCTCATCTTTTTTTTTAATTTCTTTCTACATGTGAACCTAGGAATTATTTTATTTTATTGTAAATATTGTAATTCTCTTCTTCTTTTACTAGAATACCCCAACGAAGGGAATTAAAATTATTCCCGGATAACAGACCTCACCTTTTACCATGCGATCATTTTCATTAATTAAAATTGACCAACCAATGTGCTAATGAAACGAATGGTTTTATTTAAATTAATAACTTTAAAATCGTCGATGTTTTTAATTAGGCCACGCGAGCCTCACTAAAATCAAATCGAGCATATGTGATATATCCCCTGTGCTAACCTTTGTGGATGCAGGTTAGATGTATGTTTAGGCTTTTATTTTTCCCTTCGGGTATTGCACATATTTTACAAAAAATGTAATTAATAAGGTAGCGGGCGGTTGCATTCCCCAATTTTTTAAGCCTTGTAATTTCCATTTTTCGCTTTTACTTTCCGCATTTACTTACTGTTTTGTGGATGGTTTATTTTTCCATTTTGTGAATGATTTATTATTCCGCGATACGTGAATCATGCATCTAAACTTCAAAAATGGCTTAAGT
>CATIWQ010236099.1:0-12251 GCA_949673415.1 Euphorbia schlechtendalii
TATGTATATATATATATGTACATATATGTACATATTTGTACATATGTACATATATGTACATATGTATATATATGTACATACATATGTATGTATGTACATATGTATATATATGTACACATATGTAGATATGTACATATGTACATATATGTACATATACATATGTACATATGTATATGTACATATATGTGCATATGTATATGTACATATATGTAGATATGTATGTATGTATACATTTTTTTCTTTTATTAAAAGATGATTTAATTAAATTATTCTGAACCTTTAAATATTTATTTAAGTTCTTAAAAATATTTTAAGCTTTTAAATTTTAATTTTGAAGCTGTTAAATATTTTTTACGATGCTAAATATTTATTTAGGGTCCAAAATATCGTTATTTTTTTATGAGGAGTGCTCCCATTTGAAGATCATTTAAATAGTGGCAACTTGTGTGATTCAAGGATAAAATCACAAAAAGCCGTTATAATCGAACTCGTGCTCATAGCCATCACAGGATGAAACTTCCTTGATATTCTCAACAAATTAAGTATTGGAGATCCCACTACTTAATTTAAGGGGAAGTGTTAAGAAATCAAGTCAATATGGCAAGGCAATAAAAGCCACAAATCAAGAATCAAGGATCAAACAAAGGAAATAGCATCAATACCATTTATTGTAACTAGTCTCATTTCCATTATATCAGTCATCTTGTACAATATAAATCCAGTAGTGTATTACACAAATTAATCAATGAAAACAAAGAATTCTCTAAACATCTTCCTAAGTACCATCTTAACAAGGGAAAAAAATCCTCTGTCCCCAAATGGTATTCTTATGCCTGTCCCCCCAATCAAAATATGCCACGTGTCAACTTTTATTATATTTTAATAATTATTCATTTCTCTCTCCTACTTTTTTAATTAAAATATAATAAAAGTTGACACGTGACATATTTTAATTGGGAGGACAGGCATGGAGACACCGTTTGAGGATAGAGAATTTTTTTCCCTTAACAAGTGGTTCTCAAATACTTTCAAATTTTGATAAAAGAAATTGAATAAATTGATTTATAAGGAAATAAAAAAAATTAATAAAAAAAGAGAAACTGAAACCCTAAATTAGGAATAAGGTGAAGCCGCCTATATAAAGCATGTTATCAACATTGAGAACGCCGACTTCAGAGAGAGATGATTTTTTCAATTGAGCAATGCATAGAAGCTGCGTATCCTTCACCTTCATGTATTAAATTTTACTCTTCCACCTATGTAATGATTCATAAATCTTAGTAATTAAATATATAGATCTATCCAGATCATGTGTATTTGAATAAGATTTGTTTATATATATGTCCAGATGATGTGATGGATGTACGAGGTGAAGTATACAGCCATTCAGAATTAGAGACGAGAAATACCAATTTGTATCAAAGATTGCATTAGCGTTGCCGGCGAAATGACTCCTGTGGATGACATGGAGAGGCAAAATACCAATTGAAGTTCGTTCAAGTTATTGGCCACCCAGAGAGCGATACTGACTACACTTACGTGCTAGACATTCTTAAGTTCCTTCTCGAGAATTCACGAGTTCTGGAAAAATTAGTCTTCACGCTAAAAGGTAGGGGGAATGATTTCGAAATCAAATTTTCTGAAATCTTGCTATCGTTTCCAAGATGTTCTACCCATGCAGTAATTGAAGTATTGGGCTCCCAATGAGTTACCGAAAATATAATATAATATAATATGCACAATGTTTCAGTTATCTTCAACAGTTTTTGTTGTTTGTTAATCCTAATGAATACCAATCAATGAAAAGAGGGAAGTCAGACATGAACGCAATCAATGTTCAGTTGTCTCAGTTTCAGATCTTCCTAGCAACATAGTGGAAAATAAAATTGTTATATGCAAATGCATTTGCAAAACGTGGTATAGTTTCAGATCTAAGTCGGGTTTATGGAGAAGTTTCAGAAAGACAAATGATAGTCTTTGTAAAATGAATAGTTTCATTGTTGAATTTGTATTTTTACATGAAAATGATGATTATTCTGTAAATGTAAAGAAAAATACCTACCAGATTCACTTACATTATAGCTTTGCTAGGAGATTCAACTCTATTGAACCAGATGATCTCAATAAAAACTGATCTCATGGATTGAAATAAATGAATGTAAATCATCTCTTTTGATAAACTACAAAATGTATGGTGTTTGGGGGATGTTATAAAGGAACGCATTAGAGTTAAATCTGCAATTTCAGGAAGTCAACGTTCTTAACAAGTGCTGTTTTTGATGTAATATTGAGCTACAAATTGAAACAAGTAAAGTGGGAGGTCTTGTGTTTGAAACAAAGCCACTTCATAAATCCAAATTTATCAACAAAAAAAAAAAAATAATAAAAAAACTGATATAAGGGAAGCTTTTGATAATCTAAGATGGGATTTTCTTCTTGCAGTCCTTGAGGCATTTGGGTTTTGTTAAATTTTTGTGCCAAGATTTTAATGACCTGTAGTGGAAGAATGTAAGGTTGTTTTAGCCGAAAGAGTTGCATTAGTAAACTTGGTTTACAGTCTTTTGCAATTTATTAGTGGCCACAATACAACGTTTGCTCCGTTCTCGGATATTCGTAATTTATATGGTCAGTTCTATTGATTCCCGGGAACTAGTTGTTTTTCCTTGGCATCTCTATATGTGAAATATTAAAATGGGGGTCTCGAAATGCTTCCTTGTTTGGGATTAGGGAAGTTGGCGTGGGGAATTTTATGTGACACGACTCTATGTTCACGAACCCTATTATCATGTAATCTTAAACAAGTTATAATAACAAAACAATTGAACAGTTTCTGGAGTTGTAATAAGACCCAAATGTTGCAGTTTAATGAATGATAATAAAAGTTTATTAGAGATAACTTTGGTAGGACATTCATTGAACTAATTTAAAGAAGTGTTTGGAAATATTGTTTTCATATCAAATAATTTGGAATTTTTCCAAACAAAGGGTAAATAATAAATTTTAGTAGCATATATTCTTTTTTCGTGAAGTGCTGGAAAAATTTGATCGTGCAAGGTGCAAAGAGATGTGAGACATTATTTATGTGACGTGTTTTGTAGCTTCAGATGAATATGAGTAATGAACTTTGTCCTGCTTTCCCCCGTACCGTAAGGAAATTAAATTCTTTGAGTCATGTTGGATGATAAAGTTTAACTGTTGGGTTCGATGAATTCTTTGTTGATATGTCTTTGAGTTTTTTTTTTTTTTTTTTTTTGAAGGAAAAGGAATATCATTGATTAAGGCAAGAGATGGGCAACACAAGTAGGCAGACTGTCCATCCAAACCCCCCATTACCTCATCCAAAAACACTGCATGAACCAAAGAATGAGCTATTTCATTATTATCTCTTCGGACTGAAGAAAAATGCAAGAAACAAAATCAGAAATCATAGCTTTACAGTCTGCAGTTATAGCCGAAATGTAAGAAAAGCCATTACTCTCGCGAGTCAAAAATCAAACAAAATCCTATTATCGACCTCAATAACACAGTGGGAGTGGCTACGCAATTTCAGCCATGACAATGCCTCCTTTACCGCCAAGGCCTCTGCCTCCAGGATTGATGCATTATCTTCTGATAAGTGGCCTGACTTAGCTGAAAGAAAACGACCCCCAGAGTTTCGAACAACAAGACCATAGCAAACAATTGCGTCATCCTGAAATAAAGCAGAATCAACATTGCATTTCACAAAAGGAGTGTGAGGGGCCTCCCAGCCTGCATTCACCACCTGAACGGATGGGCCAGCAGCACCACTACCACCAAAAGCCATAATTTCCGGTTCCACCACCTGCATTTGCCCCGAAGCCGCCACAGCAAGCCCAAACCGCAATGTCGCACGCGGTTGCGTATAAACTCCTTGGAAAATGCGTTTGGTCCTCGAACTCCAAATGGTCCAAAGATACAACAAACCTGGTTCATAATAGGCCAAGAAAAACGCAAATGCCATTCCCATAAGATATCAGCCACAATGACATTCAACTGTATAATAATGTGCGGGTCAAAACACAGCCAAATGGAATGCGCAAAGCAACACGTAAAGCAAACGTGAGCAACATTCTCAACATCCAAATAGCAATATAGACAATACGAGTTATCAACAAAACGTCGTTGATGTAAATTGGTTCTTCACAGAAGGATGTCATTCAAGAGTCACCAAATAAATACACGAATCTTAGGTGGGATCTTAAGACCCCAGAAAAAATTCCACCTAGTTGCTGGAATAGGACTCGGGTTAACCGGGACACCAGAAATTGCCCTATAGGTGGACTTAACCGAGAACGAGCCCCATGTTTCAATGCCGAGTAAATACTACGCCAAGTATTGCTCAGCTAAGCGGATAAAGAGGCGGTTAACACGTATCCTGAACGAAAATAGCAGGATCCGTAGATCCGAGCCACAAGGCTGATCGGCAAGGACAAGAAGCGCCAAAGTTGCTTACAAATGAGGGTCGTATTGAAGTGCCAAATATTTCGAAAGCCCATTCCACCAAAACATTTAGGCCGACAAAGAAATTTCAAATCATACCAATGGATTCCACGGTTATGACCTTGACTAGAACCCCACCAAAAAGAGTTCCACAACCTGTGAATAGTGTCACACAAGGTAGATGGTAGGCAAAATAGGGACATTAAATAGGCCGAAATGGATTGAAGGACCGACTTAATCAACACCTCTCTACCACCCCATCTAAGGAACCTAGACCTCCAAGAACAAATACGCTTCCAAATCTTATCCCAGATGTAAAAAAGAGACTCCATTTTACTCCAACCCAACTGAAAGGGCATCCCCAAATACTTAACCGAGGTTGGCGCAATCGAGACATTGAAAAATTCACACAATAGGTTCTCATAGAATTTGTCCAAGTTATCACTAAAAGAGATAGAAGATTTGCCAAAGTTAACCATCTGGATAGAAGCCCTCTCATTTGTGGCAAGACAGCCCTTAAGACACTGACATTCCCTTAGGTCGGAATAAAAAAACAGCAGACTATCATCTACAAAAAAATAGGTGGGAAATGGGAGGAGCATTTCTAGCGACCACACAACCGTGCAAAAGATTCCGGTTATCCAAAGATGAGAGAGCTGCAGAAAGGCCCTGGGCACAAAGAATAAATAGATATGGTGACAACGGATCTCCTTGACGAAGGCCCCGACTAGGTACGATTGCACCAAAACGATGACCACTAGATGAGAACGAATATCTAACAGGGAGATGCACATTTGCATCCAACTAATCCAAATAGGAGAGAACCCCAAGCGAGATAAGGTTGCCCGAACATAAGGCCACTCAATCCTATCATAGGCTTTGGCCATATCTAATTTTAAAGCCACGATTCCATTCTTTCCCTCCCTTTTACAATGGAGGGCGTGCATAACTGACCTGGAATAAATGCACTATGATTTTGAGACACCACATCATGCAAAACAAACTTTAAGCGATTGGCAAGAACTTTGGAAATGACTCAATATAATACATTACACAGCGCAATTGGTCTAAACTTAGAAATACAAGTTGCATTCACAGTCTTAGGGATCAAAACAATACACGTCTCATGTAGTTCCTCAAGCAACGCACCAGAGTCAAAAATAGCAGAAATATAACGAAAATGTCATCCCCCAATACAGTCCATAAAGTTTGATAGAAACCTGGGTTAAAGCCGTCAAGGCCAGGTGACTTGTCAAGATGCATATAGAAAAGGGCTGACCGAACCTCCTCCTTCTCTAGTGGCCAGCAGAGATTCGCATTCTACTCCATCGACACCCGCGGGTCTACATGGTCAACAAAAGATAAATCAAGCGAAGCCGAACCTAAAAAAAGCGTCAGATAAAAATCCTCGATGTAGTTCTGCAGCCCATTGGACCAGTCTCGTCCGTGACCATCATCATCAATGAGGAACTCAATAGAATTCTGTCTCCGCCTAGCCGACGCCTAATTATTAAAGAAACTGGTGTTCAATCCCCTTGACGCATCCACTTTATCTTTGATCTCTGCTTCCGATACACAGCTTGCATATAGCGCGTGTTATCCTCAGTTTGAAAACCCCTTTTGCAGATTTGAACCTCTTTTCAGCACTCCCGAATCTGCGCCTTAAACTTGTCATAGTGATCACTACCCCAATATTTTATTTATGAAGAAAGGACTTCTTTTAAGTGTATATTTTTCTTTTAGATATGTCTTAAGAATGGGATTATTGGAGATCCAACGTTCATGATGAGCTAGATGTCACGTTTCAAGAAAATTGGCGGTGATGCTTTGACGAGAAGCTAAGTGTCATAACTTGAGCAATTTTCAATGCATCGGGGTTGGCAAAGAGCTAGTTGTCATGACTCGATCATGTTAGGGTTGGTGAAGTCTTACCATGGTGCATAAGATGATCTATGCAATTAGATGGTGTTGTTTAATTTGTTGCTTGTTTCAGTTAGCTACCATTAATTCATAGAAAACAACCATTATTAACTTATTTATCAACTCAATCCTTAACTTAATGTCCATTTAATCATAGAGAGAAGAAAATTTAAGCTCAAACCGGTTTAATGTCGATAAGGCTTGGTAACCATCAAATGAAGTCACATATAATGTTAAGTCAGGTTCTATAATATACACAAGCCACACAGATTATATAAAATGATCTTATATAGGGTTATCTACAATAGCGGCATTCATGATTCCATTTTTATTTTATCAGTTGATTTTAAATTTCAAATTAATATTGGTAACGTGAATGTTCAGAAAAGTATACAATTTTTTTTAAAAAAAAAAACCACTGGTGGAACGTTGTTTTCCACCATCGGAAAAAGGTTTGAATTGGTGAAAATTTTGAGGCGCTCGTCCCAACTAGGTTGATGTGAGATGCTTGCCTACAAAACATCAATCCCTCTTTTCATTAATAAATCAAATTACAATGTTCTCCGATGGACAACAAAATTATGTACAATCAAATAAAACGGTTGGATGAGCAATAATATCACTCAAGTCGAAAGAAAGTGGAACTCTATTGCAAAGAAAAAGAAAAATGACAATGATAAAAACTCGTTAAGAGTAAGTCTTCGTTTCTTCGATCGTCTTCGAAAATTCTCCTATTCCTTCATCTCCAAATATTCCAAGCTATGAAAAACCATAACGATGTAAAGAACTCCTGAATTGTCCCCCCCTAAAGAATGATAGCCACCCTATCAAAAACTCATAACCCGATTCCGGGATAATCATCACGAGACCGAGAAGGCGGAATAAATCGCACCAAACATTTCGAGCACTCGAGCAGTGGAAAAGAGCATGATCCATGGATTCAAATTCATCACAAAATCGTGTATTTCGCTTCTTCTATGCATCCTCTACAAAATAAGAAAATCTTCGATGGTAATCTTTTGTGAAAAACTAACCATCCAAAAATTTTTATCTTTGGAATTAATCTCGCTCGCCAGATTATATCAAAATCAGTCCCCACATGATGAATCCCTGATTTATAGGCACATGAGCTGTCTAACCCATACCCCACCTCTACCCTCACATTTGATTTAAAGACAGACCACAACTCCTCATTAGATACACAACAAGAAATAATGCATTTCCATATGTGCGAAAGACGCTTTACTTCTAAGCTATGCAAAACTCCCCACGTCAACGTACCATATCTCCTCACACAAATATCATACCTCAACCTCTCATTTCCACCCACCCAAATTTTCCAAATCCACTTCAAAAGGAGGCTGCAATTTACGATCTTAAAGTCCCTTATAAAGAGCCCACCTTCACTCCATGGTAATGATATCGTTCCCCAATTAACTTTGCTAATTTCTTTTCCCGAAACATCACCTTTCCAAAGGAAATTCCTCATAGTTTGAATAAGTTTACCATTCACCTCAGAAGGTAACTTGTAAATCGAGAGCAAGTAGATGGGTAAAGAGGCTAGAATCGATTTAATGAGGACCACTCTTCCATTATAAGACAAACATTGGCCCAACCATCTTTGAAGTCTTCCATGAAATTTTTCTATCAACGGATTCCAACTTGAGATTAGGATTCGCTTATAGCTTAATGGAGTCCCCAAATACACCATCGCAAACTTCTCAACTTTACACCCTAAAGTTTCTGCAAATCTATTTAGATTTGAATCATTCACAGTCACCCCCATAAGAGAGCTCTTGTGAAAATTGATACTAAGGCCTGAGATTACCTCAAAACAACGAAGAATTCTTTGAACTATTGGAAGTAAGGTTTCATCTGCCAGAATGAAGCATATGGTGTCGTCTTCAAATTGAAGCAAGGAAATATCGCTTGTAGACCTATCAACTCGAAATCCCTGTGACAAGCCCTTTCGAATCCCCTCATCAAATAATTGTTTCAAACCCTCAACGGCTAACACAAAAATAAAAAAAGACATCGAATCCCCTTGCTTAACCCCCCTCTGAAGCCAAATTAGGTCACTCGGGGTCCCGTTGACCAAAATAGAAGTAGAAGAGTCTTCTCTACAACTAGCTAACCATTTAATCCACATATAGGTGAAACCCATTCATCACAACACATCGTCAATGAAGTTCCAAGATATGCTATCGTAAGCCTTCTTAAAGTCACGTTTTAAAGCTAAACATGAACGTCTACTAAAATGAATAGGGTGTAATACCTCCAATGCGATGAATGAGCATTCATGAATGCTTCTCTCTTTGATGAAGCCAAATTGATTTTCAAAAATCAAAAGTGGAATGATTGGCTTAATTAAGTAGCAAGAACTTTGGAAACCATTTTGTAAATACCATGAACCAAAGAAATTGGTCAAAAATTACCAATTGACGACGAACCCGGTACTTGGGGAATGAGAACAATGAAAGAACGTTGATTGAATTTGGTAACTCACCCGTCGCATATAGCTTTCTGAACACCTCCATAATGGACAGTTTCAATTCATTCCAAAACAGCTTGTAGAAGTAAAAATTAAACCCTTCTGGTCCTAGTGCTTTCCCTTCATTACATGCCACCACTGCTGCCCATACTTCCTCCTTAGTAAATGAACCCACTAGTCTCAAATTGTCCACCTCGAAAACCTCCTGAAAAGGCAAAATCCTTAGTGAAAACGGAATTTCTCCTCTTGTTGAAAACAAAACTTCCTTAGAGATGATACAACACCACTTTGATCACTAATTAACGTCCCATTGACAACGAGTTAAGAAATGCAATTATTCCGTGCCCTAGCGAAGCCACCATATGGAAAAATTTTGTATTATCATCCCCTTGGATCGTCCAATTCACTCTTGATTGCTGATGTCTAATTTTCTTGTAACTCTGTTTGTTTGATGATAACTCCGCCCTCACTCTGAACAAATCCAAACTCGTATCCCCCTCAATAGGCCTACTAATCGAGCTCGAAGTGAGCTCCACTACCACCGCCTCCAATAATTTGATAGAAGCTTCCAATCCCCCAAAATTTGTGGTATGCCACGGTCTAATAAAATCCCATAATTTTCTCAACTTGAAATCCGCATCTCTCAAAGATAATTTATGATAGATTCTGACCTATTTCTCCCTAATGAAAGCCAAGGACTTTGAATTCTCCCACCAGTAGGTTAGGGAGCAGAATGGCCTCAAGCCTGGTGGTCGAATATTATGTGATGAGAAAACAATTGGAAAATGGTCTGGAAGCATCGTATCAATTGTTTTCAAGTTTAAAGAATGCCATAAGTCAAGTAATTTGTTTGAAACCATAGAGCAATCAATCTGAGAAAAAGCCAAACAATTAGACCACGTGTAATCTCTTCCATTTTATTTCTAAAAATTTGGAGTTGCAATTACTTGGGTTATCGGAAGTATTTTTGAGTTATTCAAAGAGAAGAACAGATAAAAAATAATCAATGTATTTGCGAACTTGATCAATCGCATCTAAGTATTATCTCTTACTCCTGGTCATTTATCTCACTCATGTCTCTCTCATTTATTGGCTGGAAGAGCAGGGGGAAAATTCTTACCCCGCTAAACAATCATTTGTATGTTCTTCAATGTCTATGGATGGGTTACATTTGTTTACTCTTTTGGAATCTAAGGACGAGGTGTGATTGATTTATTGATTTGAAACTTTTAGGGGCATCATCATGACTTTGTTTTTACTACTTACCTTCAGTTGCGGCTTCTAGAGGTATTATTGTTTCTTGGAATTCAGTTCTCATTAGTTGTTCAATGGTTGCTTCTTATATCCTATAATTTACGCTGCATTATCTAAATAATGAGATTGATGTTCATGTTTTATTTTTATATGCTTCCATGATTAGTCTAAACGTGTTATTATGTGTTCAGACATTTTGCTTGTGATAACAGGTTTGGAAATGTGATTATTTGTGACAATTTTAATGAAGTTTTACACTATGATGAAGTTTCCTATGGGTTTGTATCACCTTCTTTTGATTATTTTAAAGACTTTGTGAATTCAGGGAAACTTTTTGACATTCTCTTACATTGGCGATGTTACACTGAGAATTTTTTTTATTTTTAAAAAATTGTCTCATTCGAGTTTACATTAAATGGAAAGAAATCAAAGACTTTGTGGCCCAATGGATAAGGCACTAGTCTATAGAACCAGGGATTCTGGGTTTGATTCATAGCAGACTAGTTTTCATTTACCATTATTATTTTGAGGGAGAAAGAGCGGATCAAAAAAACCCTCTTGAGCTATGCTAGGGTTTTTCCCTCTTCATCACCGATTTACTTCAATCAGATTCTCTTTGATTTCTTTGATCGAAAATTATTGTGGATCAGTTTCTTGTCATCCTCGTGGCTTTCCCCCTGCACAATTTTCGTTTGTCACAGATCCAAATAGCCGCCCAATAGTTAGTTTAGTTTTTCTTCGAAAACAAGAATACATGTTATCATCTTCTTGGATTTTATCTTTGTTTTTTGATCTCCCTGCTCTCTATTCCATGATTCTTGATGGTTTCTTGATTGATTTTCGTTGCAAGTTCTCATCTTCTTTGATTTTATTTGGGTTTCTTGATTGGTTTTTTGATTTATTTTGAAGTAGTACTGATAGTGAATTGTTTCTCTAATTCTTACGTGAGTTATTAGCATGGGAACTCATCCGAATTCAGCTTATGAGGATTTCAATATCGAACATATGTTTGATATGCGTTCTTTTTCTTCTGTTTTTGTTAAACAAATAGCTCCCAAACTGGTTCAGCCTTCTTACGCTGAAATTGCAAAAGATAATATAGAAAAACCAATTATGGTAGCTACAAAGGAAATTGTTTCTGATAAGGGTGGGTACAAATCAGTTCGTATCTCCTAGGATATTTATGAAAAATGAGTGCAACAGTGTTGTAATTCCTTAATTGGTCATTTGATAGCGGCTAAAGGAAGCTCTTCTATAAAGGTAGAGGATTTAAGAAGAGGTTGGCTGTAATATGGGGTTTAACTTCAAAATGGAAGTTAATTTCGATCAGGCAGGGATATTATCATATTATGTGATAAGTGTATAATTACATTTATTATCATGATATTTTTACTTATAAAACAATATGGTTTAGAGTTATTTTATAATTCATATATAAGATTTCACGTGGTATGTAATTGTTTTTTTATGCAACTACATAAAATAGGTGAATCTTTGGAGTAAAATGATCAAAGATGGAATTCTTTGTAAAAAGAGTGAAAAAGGTGCAAACAGATGCGTAGAACACAAGGAATTGGCTTAGGATCAAAGATGTCAAAGATCGGCAAAGTTGCAAAGAAGAACTATGAAGAAAAATATGTATGATGATCGTGACACCCATTCATGGTCGCGACTTGTCATCCTTCATAAAAATAAAGTTTCCAACTATAGTTCACGATCATGACTTGTATATCACGCTCGCGACTTGTGATGGTTTTTGGTTAACTCTTTTCAACTACCAACCGCCGGATAAGAATGATCAACCGCCATAAACTGTCAAACGAAAAGACACCTTTTAGGATCAGTCCAATAGCAAAAAGGTGCCTTTATTGAAGATAAGGATGAACCTTACATCCAATCATATTGAAGTGATGCAACCCTTGGCCAATAGACACGACTCTTCGTTTGAATAGACGCAACCCTTTGCACCCTATAAATAGAGTCCCAAATCAACCAATTTAATGCATGATAGATGTGGGCTATGATTGATGCATATGAAGAATGTGTGTATGCATAGATAGAGAATGAAAATTGTATAGATTTCGCTACGTTCAAAGTGTTAGTGAGAAAAATGTATAAGTGATTC